>JAVDOI010000385.1:0-25000 GCA_032191485.1 Leptoclinus maculatus
CTAAGGTGCATTGCCTCACAGTTTAGGTGAAAATATATAGATATTGATGAAGTGAGGTTGATTAACCCTGCTGTGTCCATCTGTACAGGTGATAATTGCACCATTTTGGAAATGGAGCATGCAAACGTGGAATGATACCACTGAAAGCACACAGGTTAAAGAGTTTGTCACAATGTCGGTACACAAAAAAATGTCAAAGTTCAAGGAGTAGTTTGACATTTTTTTGGGGCGGGGGGGGGGGGGAGTTAGACGAGGACATCCATACCACTCTCATGTCTGTATCTCAGTTTAACAGAAACACTGGCACGGACCTAGCGGGTTACAAAATCCACCTTGAGCTCATGGATGAGGCTCAGGATGTCACTGAGCCCAGACAAGAAATAGTCCCAAATAAAAAAAACTAAAACCACAACATTTAATTTTAAACAGTTTTAAACTGATTAAACAATCCAGATATGGTGTGTTAACTGAGTATGTATGCAGAGGTATAATAAACTTAAACGTAGGCTACAGTTTGCTGTGATAAAATTATTTGGCTATTTTCTTTATTTTATGTTTTTGTTTTCTCTTTTTATGTGTTCTGTCTATGATGAAAAGCCCCCCAAAAAAGTGTGAAAAAAAAATGTATTTGGCTTGCATTGGAGAATTAGTATCCATACTTATATATATCATATTAATTACGGTATTGTTTTAAGTGACACTTAGACTATGAGTTCTTTCTCATTTGGGTTTCTGTTTCGCAGCCGCAGGTTTTTAGAGCAAATCCAAGTTTGGCCATATAAATATTACAGTGGATTGAAGCACTAACCAAAAAATTAAAAGCAGTCAGTGTCACAGCTACAATCCTGTTTTGCCACAAGATGGCAGCAAATATGTGATGCATTTATTGACTGGATCGTGCAAATGTCCATTTGAAAGGCTTGACATTCTCATAAAGAGGAGAATGAGCATTAGCCTGAAACGTCTTTTAAGAGCATAAAAAAGTGAAAATGCATCTCCGTGCAGTAAAGTGCTGAAAGCAGCAGATATTCATGAAAATGACATGAAACTGTGAAATCAACTGTCCTGAGACACTTTTTTGAAGAAAATCTTTGAAACTATGTTTACTTTCAAAAATCCACTTTTGGCCTCCTCTCAGCCTGAAACGTCTTTTAAGAGCATAAAAAGTGAAAATGCATCTCTAAGGCAGTAAAGTGCTGAAAGCAGCAGATATTCATGAAAACAGCATCAAACTGTGAAATCAACTGTCCTGAGTAACTTTTTTGAAGAAAATCTTTGAAACTAAGTTTACTTTCAAAAATCCACGTTTGGCCTCCTCTCAGCCTGAAACGTCTTTTAAGAGCATAAAAAGTGAAAATGCATCTCTAAGGCAGTAAAGTGCTGAAAGCAACAGATATTCATGAAAACATCATGAAACTGTGAAATCAACTGTCCTGAGTAACTTTTTTGAAGAAAATCTTTGAAACTATGTTTACTTTCAAAAATCCACGTTTGGCCTCCTCTCAGCCTGAAACGTCTTTTAAGAGCATAAAAAGTGAAAATGCATCTCTAAGGCAGTAAAGTGCTGAAAGTAGCAGATATTCATGAAAATGACATGAAACTGTGAAATCAACTGACCTGAGAGACAGTTTTGAAGAAAATCTTTGAAACTATGCTTACTTTCACAAAATCCAGTTTTGGCCTCCTCTCAGCCTGAAACGTCTTTTAAGAGCATAAAAAGTGAAAATGCATCTCTAAGGCAGTAAAGTGCTGAAAGCAGCAGATATTCATGAAAACAGCATCAAACTGTGAAATCAACTGTCCTGAGTAACTTTTTTGAAGAAAATCTTTGAAACTATGTTTACTTTCAAAAATCCACGTTTGGCCTCCTCTCAGCCTGAAACGTCTTTTAAGAGCATAAAAAGTGAAAATGCATCTCTAATGCTGCGTTCACACCAAACGCGTCGACGCGTCGAGATTACATACAAAGTCTATGCACAGACGCGATGAGACTGGAGCGACGCGAATCTGCGTTTGTGCGGCGCGATGGACGCGAATTTGCGGCGCGATGGTTGCGAAATCGCGTCAAACGCCAAAACGCCAAAACGCTGAAGTTGAAATATTTGAACTTCTGCGACAAAATCGCGTGACGCTGTGGCGCGATAGCCTATCAGCGTTGAGATGTTTCCCCTGTCATCACTGACTTCCTGCCGTTGCTGAATCAGGAAATAAATACCGGAGCCGTCTGTGTTCACCCGGAGCTCTACGATACCTCATATCAATAGAGACCGGACCAAACTATGTGTATAAATGTGTGTGTGTGTAAACCAGATGGTACAAACAATGAAAAAGACGCTGCCGTTATTGTGAGTGTTGATGGAGCTGCTACCATGTTAGCATAGCCTAGCACCGATCCATCCGAGCTCCATTGAGAAAACAAGTATTTTAAAAGTTATTTGCTTGTCGTCTTGCGGAGAGAACTAACAAAACATGAATTCAGACAAATCGGCATCATTAGGTAGTTATTTCGGAGTCCCCTTTTGTCGGTTTATTGCAGTTAAATCACAGCCAAATCAGTTTATTTGGGGCTCATACAGCCGTAGTAAACAGCGGACGTGTGGCTTGCTAGACACAGTGAATACATCTCGATACAATCCACGGAGCTCCTCTGGACAATGTTATTAACCCAGACATGACGGCGTTTAGTTTCCCGTGATATCTGGGACTTCCACAACACCGTACTAAGCAGAAATAGAGGTTATTTTTTCCATGGTTAATGGCGGACAGTTAGGGATTTCAGAGCGATAAGCCCCGCCCCCTCTCCAGCGCGTCCAGCGCGATTCTCGCGAATGAACACAAATGGTCCCCGGCGAGACCGGCGGCGCGATGGACGCGAATTTGCGGCGCGATGAATTCTCGACGCGTTTGGTGTGAACGCGGCATAAGGCAGTAAAGTGCTGAAAGTAGCAGATATTCATGAAAATGACATGAAACTGTGAAATCAACTGACCTGAGACACTGTTTTGAAGAAAATCTTTGAAACTATGCTTACTTTCACAAAATCCAGTTTTGGCCTCCTCTCAGCCTGAAACGTCTTTTAAGAGCATAAAAAGTGAAAATGCATCTCTAAGGCAGTAAAGTGCTGAAAGCAGCAGATATTCATGAAAACATCATGAAACTGTGAAATCAACTGACCTGAGACACTGTTTTGAAGAAACTCTTTGAAACTATGCTTACTTTCACAAAATCCAGTTTTGGCCTCCTCTCAGCCTGAAACGTCTTTTAAGAGCATAAAAAGTGAAAATGCATCTCTAAGGCAGTAAAGTGCTGAAAGCAGCAGATATTCATGAAATCAGCATCAAACTGTGAAATCAACTGTCCTGAGTAACTTTTTTGAAGAAAATCTTTGAAACTATGTTTACTTTCAAAAATCCACGTTTGGCCTCCTCTCAGCCTGAAACGTCTTTTAAGAGCATAAAAAGTGAAAATGCATCTCTAAGGCAGTAAAGTGCTGAAAGCAGCAGATATTCATGAAAACATCATGAAACTGTGAAATCAACTGTCCTGAGTAACTTTTTTGAAGAAAATCTTTGAAACTATGTTTACTTTCAAAAATCCACGTTTGGCCTCCTCTCATCCTGAAACGTCTTTTAAGAGCATAAAAAAGTGAAAATGCATCTCCGTGCAGTAAAGTGCTGAAAGCAGCAGATATTCATGAAAATGACATGAAACTGTGAAATCAACTGTCCTGAGACACTTTTTTGAAGAAAATCTTTGAAACTATGTTTACTTTCAAAAATCCACTTTTGGCCTCCTCTCAGCCTGAAACGTCTTTTAAGAGCATAAAAAGTGAAAATGCATCTCTAAGGCAGTAAAGTGCTGAAAGCAGCAGATATTCATGAAAACATCATCAAACTGTGAAATCAACTGTCCTGAGTAACTTTTTTGAAGAAAATCTTTGAAACTATGTTTACTTTCAAAAATCCACGTTTGGCCTCCTCTCAGCCTGAAACGTCTTTTAAGAGCATAAAAAGTGAAAATGCATCTCTAAGGCAGTAAAGTGCTGAAAGCAACAGATATTCATGAAAACATCATCAAACTGTGAAATCAACTGTCCTGAGTAACTTTTTTGAAGAAAATCTTTGAAACTATGTTTACTTTCAAAAATCCACGTTTGGCCTCCTCTCAGCCTGAAACGTCTTTTAAGAGCATAAAAAGTGAAAATGCATCTCTAAGGCAGTAAAGTGCTGAAAGCAGCAGATATTCATGAAAATGACATGAAACTGTGAAATCATTTGACGTGAGACACTTTTTTGAAGAAAATCTTTGAAACTATGTTTACTTTCAAAAATCCACGTTTGGCCTCCTCTCAGCCTGAAACGTCTTTTAAGAGCATAAAAAGTGAAAATGCATCTCTAAGGCAGTGAAGTGCTGAAAGCAGCAGATATTCATGAAAATTACATGAAACTGTGAAATCAACTGTCCTGAGTCACTTCTTTGAAGAAAATCTTTGAAACTATGTTTACTTTCACAAAATCCACTTTTGGCCTCCTCTCAGCCTGAAACGTCTTTTAAGAGCATAAAAAGTGAAAATGCATCTCTAAGGCAGTAAAGTGCTGAAAGCAGCAGATATTCATGAAAACATCATCAAACTGTGAAATCAACTGTCCTGAGCCACATTTTTTAAGAAGAATCTTTGAAACTATGTTTACTTTACAAAATCCACTTTTGGCCTCCTCTCAGCCTTAAACGTCTTTTAAGAGTATACAAAGTGAAAATGCATCTCTAAAGTAAAGTGCTGAAAGCAGCAGATATTCATGAACAATACATGAAACTGTGAAATCAACTGTCCTGAGTCACTTCTTTGAAGAAAATCTTTGAAACTATGTTTACTTTCACAAAATCCACTTTTGGCCTCCTCTCAGCCTGAAACGTCTTTTAAGAGCATAAAAAGTGAAAATGCATCTCTAAGGCAGTAAAGTGCTGAAAGCAGCAGGTTCTAATGAAAACATCATGAAACTGTGAAATCAACTGTCCTGAGTCACTTCTTTGAAGAAAATCTTTGAAACTATGTTTACTTTCACAAAATCCACTTTTGGCCTCCTCTCAGCCTGAAACGTCTTTTAAGTGCAAGTAGCCAGCGGACTCGGCCGTATTCCGTCTCAGTGTCGGCTGACACGGAGATGCATTTTCACTTTTTTATGCTCTTAAAAGACGTTTCTAACCCTAACCCTAACCGTAACCCTAACCCCTAACCCCTAACCCTAACACTAACCCCTAACCCTAACCCTAACCCTAACCCTAACCCTAACCCTAACCCTAACCCTAACCCTAAACCCTAACCCTAACAGACAGACAGACAGACAGAGAGACAGAGAGAGAGAGAGACACAGACAGACAGTCAGAGAGAGAGACAGACAGGCAGAGAGAGAGACAGACAGACAGACAGACAGAGAGAGAGACAGACAGGCAGAGAGAGAGACAGACAGACAGACAGACAGAGAGAGAGACAGACAGACAGGCAAAGAGAGAGACAGACAGGGAGAGAGACAGACAGACAGACAGACAGACAGGAGGTCTAACAATGCCTTTGGCTGAATATCTCCAGGTCATGTTAAATTTCACTGTGTGGGGCTTTTATTTTGAAAGGGTGGGACTGGGTGGGGGGGAGAGGAGACATAATCATAATGTTTGACAGACATAAACAGAGGTTATTAAATGGCAGGCTTCATCACAAACATTTCAGTTAGAATTCACTCTTTGGGGCTTTTATTTTGAAATGGTGTGTGTGTGTGGGGGGGGGGGGAGAAAGGGAGAGGAGACAGAATCATAATGTTAGATAAATGCCAGGTTTCATCACAAGCATTTCAGTTAGAATTCATTCTGTGGGGCTTTTATTTTAAAATGGGGTGTGTGTGTGGTGGGGGGGGAGGGGAAAAAGTCCTCTAAGACCTGAATGACTGTATGAGAGAGAGAAACACAGAGAGAGAGAGACACACAGACACACAGAGAGAGAGACAGACAGAGAGAGACAGACAGGCAGACATACAGACAGAAAGAGAGAGACAGATAGACAGACAGAGAGAGAGAGACAGACAGAGAGAGAATGTTGAAGCCCGAAAGCATTTAAACTGGTGTCTGAGGAAGAAGAAGGCTTTGAAAGTTCAAGTTTAACAGGATTTGAAGATTTTCTCCATAGACATCCCATTAAATAAAAATTGATAAAAGCTTCAGGCTGAGAGGAGGCCAAAACTGGATTTTGTGAAAGTAAACATAGTTTCAAAGATTTTCTTCAAAAAAGTGGCTCAGGACAGATGATTTCACAGTTTCATGTCATTTTCATGAATATCTGCTGCTTTCAGCACTTTACTGCACGGAGATGCATTTTCACTTTTTTTATGCTCTTAGAAGACGTTTCAGACTGAGAGGAGGCCAAAACTGGATTTTGTGAAAGTAAACATAGTTTCAAAGATTTTCTTCAAAAAAGTGTCTCAAGGACAGATGATTTCACAGTTTCATGTCATTTTCATGAATACCTGCCTTTTTCAGCACTTTACTGCACGGAGATGCATTTTCACTTTTTTATGCTCTTAAAAGACGTTTTAACCCTTCTTAACCCTAACCCTAACCCTAACACTAACCCCTCCGTAACCCTAACCGAACCCTAACCGCCACCCTAACCAAACCCTAACCCTAACCCTAACCCAACCCTACACTAACACTAACCCTAACCCAACCCAAACCCTAACCCTAACCCTAACTCCCTACCTAACCCGTAAACCCTAACCTACAACAGACCAGACAGACAGACAAAGTAGTCAGAGGAGACAGAGAGACAAAGAGAGGAGAGACAGACAGACAGTCAGAGGAGAGAGACAGACAGGCAGAGAGAGAGGACAGACAGACAGACAGACAGAGAGGAGAGACAGATAAGACAGCAAGAAGCAGGGACAGACAGGGGACGAGAAGACAGACAGACAGACAGACAGACAGACAGACTGACAGACCTGAACCAGACAGTCAGACAACAGACACAGACAGACAGACAGGAGGGCCTAACAATGACCTTTGCTGAATATCTCCAGGTCATGCTTAAATTTCACTGTGTGGGGCTTTTATTTTGATAGTGATGGGTGTACTGGGGTGGGGGAGAGGAGACATTATCATAATGTTTGACAGACATAATCAGAGGTTATTAAATGCAGCTTCATCACAAACATTTCAGTTAGAAGTCACTTTGGGGCTTTTATTTTGGAAATGGGCGTGTGTGGTGGGGGGGGGAGGGGAAAAAAGTCTTCTAAGACCTTGAATGACTGGTATGAGAGAGAGAAACACACAGATCGAGAGACACACACAGACACTCAGAGAGAGACACAGACAGGCAACATACAGACAGAAAGAGAGAGACTGTCTGTCTCTCTCTCTGCCTGTCTGTCTCTCCTCTCTCTCTGTCATGTCTGTCTCTCTTGCCTGTCTGTCTGTCTCTCTCTCTCTCTCTGTCTCTCTGTCTCTCTGTCTGTCTGTCTCTCTGTCTGTCTGTCTCTCTCTGCCTGTCTGTCTCTCTCTGCCTGTCTGTCTGTCTGTCTTGTTTGTCTTCCTGTTGTCGTGTGTCTGTCTCTCTCTCTTGCCTGTCTGTCTCTCTCTGCCTGTCTGTCTGTCTGTCTCTCTCTGCCTGCACTGTCTCTGTCTCTCTAGTCTGTCTGTCTGTCTGTCTGTCTCTTCTCTGTCTGTCTCTCTCGTCTGTGTGTTTCTCTCTCTCATACAGTCATTCAGTCTTAGAGACTTTTTCACTCCCTCCCCCCCCCCACCACACAACACACCCCATTTTAAAATAAAAGCCCACAGAATGAATTCTAACTGAATTCTAACATTATGATTCTGTCTCCTCTCCCTTCCCCCCCCCCCCCCCCACACACACACCATTTCAAAATAAAAGCCCCAAAGAGTGAATTCTAACTGAAATGCTTGTGATAAAGCCTGCATTTAATAACCTCCTCTGTTTATGTTTGTCAAACATTATGATTATGTCTCCTCTCCCCCCACCCAGTCCCACCCTTTCAAAATAAAAGCCCCACACAGTGAAATCTATGGATGCCAAATCTGTGCCCAATCTGCCATTATAGACTTGGGCCTATTCTGGCTGTGACATGGCAGCCTGTTAATCGTCAGACAGCACTGAAACGGGCTGTGGCCTGTTGATGGCTGCCAAATCTGGGCCCAATCTGGCATTATAGACTTGGGCCTATACTGGCTGAGACATGGCGCCAGGTTAATCGACAGCCAGCACTGAAACAGGTCTGGCATTATAGAAATGGGCCTTAACTGGCTAATTGATAAAATATTGTAATGTAGCCAAACAATCATCATATTGTAGGAGCGCAGGGATTAACCGAGTGTCTCTTTTTGCTGCTCACCTCTGTTGTCGTTTATTTCAACTCTCACAAACATTTCAAGCCGAACACTGCCATCACCTCCTTTAAACCCAACATGACATCACGTTCCCATGGCTATGCCACTCCCCTAGTCCTGATGAATTATGTCCTCAAGTGCATACGCCCCCCCAGAATTCACCAAGTTAGGACGCAACTGTCGACTGAAAAAAGCAAGTGGCTGGCTCAATCGACCAGGAGCAGGAGCCAGGGCGGCCATCGGAGGAAGCTTCCGGGCCTTGTAGCGGTGTGCTGGAAGGGTAGGAGGATGCCCCCGCCGTGGGGGTTCGGCCACCCTGGACCAACCGGTACAGGTCCAGATGTGCTGGTTTCAGGCGATCCACCGATAGTTTCCCGCCAATGTTCACTTTGAAGGTTTCCCCGGTCTCTAGTACACGAAACGGGCCCTCGTAGGGAGCTTTTATAGGGTCCATGGTGGCCGTCCTGGCGAATGAACACATATTCTTCTGCCTTAAGGCTGGACGGGATATGCGAATTTGGGAGGCCGTGTTGCGACGTAGGCACAGGTGTGAACACTGGCTTTTTCCAGGAGAGTGGCCCGCTGCTGTGTCGCAGACCAAGGGTCTGTGACCTTAGTGATGTTTATAAACACAGACTCAGACACACAGGCACATACACTCCTCTCCCTCTCTCTCTCTCTGTGTGTCTCTCTCTGTGTGTGTCTCTCTCTCATACAGTCATTCAGGTCTTAGAGGAGTTTTTCCCCTCCACCCCTCCCCCCACCACACACACACACACACACACACACCATTTTAAAATAAAAGCCCCACAGAATGAATTCTAACTGAAATGCTAACTTCTACTACTACTGCTACTACAAATACCACTACTGCTACAACTAGTACTTATTCTAATGCTACTAATACTTCTACTCCTAATAATACTTAGAATACAACTACAACTTCTACTACTACTACTACTACAAATATCACTACTGCTGACAGTTTTTTTAAGCTACAGAAACCGTTCAAATATCAAAATGTTCAGCTTTCAGGAGAGGGGATATGACTTTCCATATCTTTAATCTTTAAACTTTGAATTATTAAGCTTTTAGCAATTTTTATTTAATGGGATGTCTGGAGAAAATCTTCAAATCCTGTTAAACTTGAACTTTCAAAGCCTTCTTCTTCCTCATACTTTCAGCTACAGACACCAGTTTAAATGCTTTCGGGCTTCAACATTCTCTCTCTGTCTGTCTGTCTCTCTGACTCTCTCTTTCTGTCTTTCTGTATGTCTGTGTCTCTCTGTCTGTCTCTCTCTCTGTGTGTCTCTCTCTCAGTGTGTCTCTCTCTCTCTGTGTTTCTCTCTCTCATACAGTCATTCAAGTCTTAGAGGACTTTTTCCCCTCCCCCCCACCACACACAACACACACCCCATTTTAAAATAAAATCGCCATTGAAGCCACATTTCTTACACTACAGACACCATTTTCACAGGATCTGTTTTTCAAATCATCCTTCCTCTCAATTTCCAATATTGGAGCAATAGGAGCTACGGTTATGGGAATTTTGAGGATTTGTTTGAGAGTTGTTTCACAGTTTTATCTACATTAAAAGACTGCAGGCACACAGGTGTTTGTAATTAGTGATGTTTATAAACACATAATCAGACACACAGGCACATACACTCCTCTCTCTCTCTCTGTATGTGTCTCTCTCTCATACAGTCATTCAGGTCTTAGAGGACTTTTCCCCCTCCACCCCTCCACCCACCACACGCACACACACACACACACACACACACACACACACACACACACACACACACACACACACACACACACACACACACACACACACACACACCATTTTAAAATAAAAGCCCCACAGAATGAATTCTAACTGAAATGCTTGTGATGAAACCTGTCATTTAATAACCTTTTTATGTTCATCTAACATTATGATCCTGTCTCCTCTCCCCTTCTGCCCCCCCCCACCCCCATTTCAAAATAAAAGCCCCACAGAATGAATTCTAACTGAAATGCTAACTTCTACTACTACTGCTACTACAAATACCACTACTGCTACAACTAGTACTTATTCTAATGCTACTAATACTTCTACTCCTAATAATACTTATAATACAACTACAACTTCTACTACTACTACTACTACAAATATCACTACTGCTGACAGTTTTTTTAAGCTACAGAAAGCGTTCAAATATCAAAATGTTCAGCTTTCAGGAGACTTTCCATATCTTTAATCTTTAAACTTTGAATTATTAAGCTTTTAGCAATTTTTATTTAATGGGATGTCTATGGAGAAAATCTTCAAATCCTGTTAAACTTGAACTTTCAAAGCCTTCTTCTTCCTCATACTTTCAGCTACAGACACCAGTTTAAATGCTTTCGGGCTTCAACATTCTCTCTCTGTCTGTCTCTCTCTCTCTTTCTGTCTTTCTCTCTCTCTCTCTGTCTGTCTCTCTGACTCTCTCTTTCTGTCTGTCTGTCTGTCTGTCTCTCTCTGTCTGTCTCTCTCTCTGTGTGTCTCTCTCTCTGTGTGTCTCTCTCTGTGTGTGTTTCGCTCTCTGTGTGTTTCTCTCTCTCATACAGTCATTCAAGTCTTATGCCGCGTTCACACCAAACGCGTCGAGAATTCATCGCGCCGCAAATTCGCGTCCATCGCGCCGCCGGTCTCGCCGGGGACCATTTGTGTTCATTCGCGAGAATCGCGCTGGACGCGCTGGAGAGGGGGCGGGGCTTATCGCTCTGAAATCCCTAAACTGTCCGCCATTAACCATGGAAAAAATAACCTCTATTTCTGCTTAGTACGGTGTTGTGGAAGTCCCAGATATCACGGGAAACTAAACGCCGTCATGTCTGGGTTAATAACATTGTCCAGAGGAGCTCCGTGGATTGTATCGAGATTTATTCACTGTGTCTAGCAAGCCACACGTCCGCTGTTTACTACGGCTGTATGAGCCCCAAATAAACTGATTTGGCTGTGATTTAACTGCAATAAACCGACAAAAGGGGACTCCGAAATAACTACCTAATGATGCCGATTTGTCTGAATTCATGTTTTGTTAGTTCTCTCCGCAAGACGACAAGCAAATAACTTTTAAAATACTTGTTTTCTCAATGGAGCTCGGATGGATCGGTGCTAGGCTATGCTAACATGGTAGCAGCTCCATCAACACTCACAATAACGGCAGCGTCTTTTTCATTGTTTGTACCATCTGGTTTACACACACACACATTTATACACATAGTTTGGTCCGGTCTCTATTGATATGAGGTATCGTAGAGCTCCGGGTGAACACAGACGGCTCCGGTATTTATTTCCTGATTCAGCAACGGCAGGAAGTCAGTGATGACAGGGGAAACATCTCAACGCTGATAGGCTATCGCGCCACAGCGTCACGCGATTTTGTCGCAGAAGTTCAAATATTTCAACTTCAGCGTTTTGGCGTTTTGGCGTTTGACGCGATTTCGCAACCATCGCGCCGCAAATTCGCGTCCATCGCGCCGCACAAACGCAGATTCGCGTCGCTCCAGTCTCATCGCGTCTGTGCATAGACTTTGTATGTAATCTCGACGCGTCGACGCGTTTGGTGTGAACGCAGCATTAGAGGACTTTTTCCCCTCCCCCCCACCACACACACACACACCCCATTTTAAAATAAAATCGCCATTGAAGCCACATTTCTTACACTACAGACACCATTTTCACAGGATCTGTTTTTCAAATCATCCTTCCTCTTAATTTCCAAAATTGGAGCAATAGGAGCTACGGTTATGGGAATTTTGAGGATTTGTTTGAGAGTTGTTTCACAGTTTTATCTCCATTAAAAGACTGCAGGCACACAGGTGTTTGTAATTAGTGATGTTTATAAACACATACTCAGACACACAGGCACATACACTCCTCCCTCTCTCTCTGTATGTGTCTCTCTCTCATACAGTCATTCAGGTCTTAGAGGACTTTTCCCCCTCCACCCCTCCCCCCACCACACGCACACACACACACACACACACACACACACACACACACACACACACACACACACACACACACACACACACACACACACACACACACACACACACACACACACACACACCATTTTAAAATAAAAGCCCCACAGAATGAATTCTAACTGAAATGCTTGTGATGAAACCTGTCATTTAATAACCTTTTTATGTTCATCTAACATTATGATCCTGTCTCCTCTCCCCTTCTGCCCCCCCCCACCCCCATTTCAAAATAAAAGCCCCACAGAATGAATTCTAACTGAAATTCTAACTTCTACTACTACTGCTACTACAAATACCACTACTGCTACAACTAGTACTTATTCTAATGCTACTAATACTTCTACTCCTAATAATACTTATAATACAACTACAACTTCTACTACTACTACTACTACAAATATCACTACTGCTGACAGTTTTTTTAAGCTACAGAAAGCGTTCAAATATCAAAATGTTCAGCTTTCAGGAGACTTTCCATATCTTTAATCTTTAAACTTTGAATTATTAAGCTTTCAGCATTTTTTATTTAATGGGATGTCTATGGAGAAAATCTTCAAATCCTGTTAAACTTGAACTTTCAAAGCCTTCTTCTTCCTCATACTTTCAGCTACAGACACCAGTTTAAATGCTTTCGGGCTTCAACATTCTCTCTCTGTCTGTCTCTCTCTCTCTTTCTGTCTTTCTCTCTCTCTCTGTCTGTCTCTCTGACTCTCTCTTTCTGTCTGTCTGTCTGTCTGCCTCTCTCTGTGTGTCTCTCTCTCTGTGTGTCTCTCTCTCTGTGTGTTTCGCTCTCTGTGTGTTTCTCTCTCTGTGTGTCTCTCTCTCTGTGTGTCTCTCTCTCTGTGTGTTTCGCTCTCTGTGTGTTTCTCTCTCTCATACAGTCATTCAAGTCTTAGAGGACTTTTTCCCCTCCCCCCACCACACACACACACACCCCATTTTAAAATAAAATCGCCATTGAAGCCACATTTCTTACACTACAGACACAATTTTCACAGGATCTGTTTTTCAAATCATCCTTCCTCTCAATTTCCAATATTGGAGCAATAGGAGCTACGGTTATGGGAATTTTGAGGATTTGTTTGAGAGTTGTTTCACAGTTTTATCTCCATTAAAAGACTGCAGGCACACAGGTGTTTGTAATTAGTGATGTTTATAAACACAGACTCAGACACACAGGCACATACACTCCTCTCCCTCTCTCTCTCTCTCTGTATGTGTCTCTCTCTCATACAGTCATTCAGGTCTTAGAGGACTTTTTGCCCTCCACCCCTCCCCCCACCACACGCACACACACACACACACACACAAACACACCATTTTTAAATAAAAGCCCCACAGAATGAATTCTAACTGAAATGCTTGTGATGAAACCTGTCATTTAATAACCTTTTCATGTTCATCTAACATTATGATCCTGTCTCCTCTCCCCTTCTGCCCCCCCCCCCACACCCCATTTCAAAATAAAAGCCCCACAGAATGAATTCTAACTGAAATGCTAACTTCTACTACTACTGCTACTACAAATACCACTACTGCTACAACTAGTACTTATTCTAGCTACTAATACTTCTACTCCTAATAATAATTATAATACAACTACAACTTTTACTACTACTACTACTACAAATATCACTACTGCTGACAGTTTTTTTAAGCTACAGAAACTGTTCAAATATCAAAATGTTCAGCTTTCAGGAGAGGGGATATGACTTTCCATATCTTTAATCTTTAAACTTTGAATTATTAAGCTTTTAGCAATTTTTATTTGATGGGATGTCTATGGAGAAAATCTTCAAATCCTGTTAAACTTGAACTTTCAAAGCCTTCTTCTTCCTCATACTTTCAGCTACAGACACCAGTTTAAATGCTTTCGGGCTTCAACATTCTCTCTCTGTCTGTCTCTCTCTCTCTTTCTGTCTTTCTCTCTCTCTCTGTCTGTCTCTCTGACTCTCTCTTTCTGTCTGTCTCTCTCTGTCTGTCTCTATCTCTCTGTGTCTCTCTCTCTGTGTGTTTCTCTCTCTCATACAGTCATTCAAGTCTTAGAGGACTTTTTCCCCTCCCCCCCACCACACACACACACCCCATTTTAAAATAAAAGCCCCACAGAATGAATTCTAACTGAAATGCTTGTGATGAAACCTGTCATTTATCTAACATTATGATTCTGTCTCCTCTCCCTCCCCCCCCCCCCCCCACACACACACCATTTCAAAATAAAAGCCCCAAAGAGTGAATTCTAACTGAAATGCTTGTGATGAAGCCTGCCATTTAATAACCTCTGTTTATGTGTGTCAAACATTATGATTATGTCTCCTCTCCCCCCTACCCAGTCCCACCCTTTCAAAAAAAAAGCCCCACACAGTGAAATCTAATATGACCTGGAGATATTCAGCCAAAGGCATTGTTAGACCTCCTGTCTGTCTGTCTGTCTGTCTCTCTCCCTGTCTGTCTCTCTCCCTGTCTGTCTCTCTCTCTGCCTGTCTGTCTGTCTCTCTCTCTCTCTGTCTCTCTGTCTCTCTGTCTGTATCTCTGTCTGTCTGTCTCTCTCTGCCTGTCTGTCTCTCTCTCTGCCTGTCTGTCTGCCTGTCTGTTTGTCTGTCTGTCTGTCTCTCTCTGTCTCTCTGCCTGTCTGTCTCTCTCTGCCTGTCTGTCTGTCTGTCTCTCTCTCTGCCTGTCTCTCTCTCTGTCTGTCTGTCTGTCTGTCTATCTGTCTCTCTCTCTGCCTGTCTGTCTCTCTCTCTCTCTGTCTGTCTGTCTCTCTCTGCCTGTCTGTCTCTCTCTCTGCCGTCTGTCTGTCTCTCTCTCTCTCTGTCTCTCGGTCTCTCTGTCTCTCTGTCTCTCTGTCTCTCTGTCTGATTCTCTGTCTGTCTGTCTCTCTCTGCCTGTCTGTCTCTTCCACTCACTCACTGAGTCCATCTAACTGTCTGTCTGACTAGTTTTTAATGAACATGGCCAGTGACCGTTGTATCTCTTCCTTTCAAAGAATCTGTCCGTCGTAATTCTGTGACCGCAAATGCAAGCGATGGAGAAACGGAGCGATGGCTCCAGCTGGCATCCGATCGAGATGGAAGGAGAAGAGAGCGGGCCTTGAGGCAAGCGGCCCCTGAACCACAAGTCTTAGTAAGTGTGCTTTCAATACTCAACACATTCTCACCCTAATGTGTCAAATACCGCATTCACTGCTACTAAGCTTCAAACAATGACTGTACGTTCCCCTCTAGTGTCAGTTTTGGATGTGTCAGGGATGCTCATTACATGCATACCTGTCTTATACAAAAAAATGAATTTCCACCTAAATGGTTTAGGCAACAAAACCATTTATTTACTGTTGGTTTAGGAAAAGAGAGTCTGAGTCTTGTGACTTACGACACTAACGACTCACTTGACTAACAACAACTTAGTTACGCATGTTTACAACAGTGGTCTCCTTGACAACAGTCCTGTGTTTGTTTGACCCATTTATCACTCTCCGGCTTGTGTGGATGTTAGAGTCAAAAATCTAAATGACTAATTATAATATGTGTGCTCACAAAGTCTGGTGTCCTCACTTGAACTTCATGGCCTGCGTCCTCATGTGAATTTGTGTGTGTGAACTTACTCTGACATTACACAGCGTCTGGGAAAGAAAGCATTCTCAGCCTGTAAATGATAATAAGGAAGATAGACACAAAGTTATTTTGAGAAAGAGACCTTTGTGCCAGAACATATGCTCAAGTGAAGTTCTGTGAAATCAACTGTCCTGAGTAACTTTTTTGAAGAAAATCTTTGAAACTATGTTTACTTTCAAAAATCCACGTTTGGCCTCCTCTCAGCCTGAAACGTCTTTTAAGAGCATAAAAAGTGAAAATGCATCTCTAAGGCAGTAAAGTGCTGAAAGCAACAGATATTCATGAAAACATCATCAAACTGTGAAATCAACTGTCCTGAGTAACTTTTTTGAAGAAAATCTTTGAAACTATGTTTACTTTCAAAAATCCACGTTTGGCCTCCTCTCAGCCTGAAACGTCTTTTAAGAGCATAACAAGTGAAAATGCATCTCTAGGCAATTAAAGTGCTGAAAGCAGCAGATATTCATGATAACATCATGAAACTGTGAAATCAACTGTCCTGAGTAACTTTTTTGAAGAAAATCTTTGAAACTATGTTTACTTTCAAAAATCCACGTTTGGCCTCCTCTCAGCCTGAAACGTCTTTTAAGAGCATAAAAAGTGAAAATGCATCTCTAAGGCAGTAAAGTGCTGAAAGTAACAGATATTCATGAAAATGACATGAAACTGTGAAATCAACTGACCTGAGAAACTGTTTTGAAGAAAATCTTTGAAACTATGCTTACTTTCAAAAATCCACTTTTGGCCTCCTCTCAGCCTGAAACGTCTTTTAAGAGCATAAAAAGTGAAAATGCATCTCTAAGGCAGTAAAGTGCTGAAAGCAGCAGATATTCATGAAAACATCATGAAACTGTGAAATAGACTGTCCTGAGTAACTTTTTTGAAGAAAATCTTTGAAACTATGTTTACTTTCAAAAATCCACGTTTTGGCCTCCTCTCATCCTGAAACGTCTTTTAAGAGCATAAAAAAGTGAAAATGCATCTCCGTGCAGTAAAGTGCTGAAAGCAGCAGATATTCATGAAAATGACATGAAACTGTGAAATCAACTGTCCTGAGACACTTTTTTGAAGAAAATCTTTGAAACTATGTTTACTTTCAAAAATCCACTTTTGGCCTCCTCTCAGCCTGAAACGTCTTTTAAGAGCATAAAAAAGTGAAAATGCATCTCCGTGCAGTAAAGTGCTGAAAGCAGCAGATATTCATGAAAATGACATGAAACTGTGAAATCAACTGTCCTGAGACACTTTTTTGAAAAAAATCTTTGAAACTATATTTACTTTCACAAAATCCAGTTTTGGCCTCCTCTCAGCCTGAAACGTCTTTTAAGAGCATAAAAAAGTGAAAATGCATCTCCGTGCAGTAAAGTGCTGAAAGCAGCAGATATTCATGAAAATGACATGAAACTGTGAAATCAACTGTCCTGAGACACTTTTTTGAAAAAAATCTTTGAAACTATATTTACTTTCACAAAATCCAGTTTTGGCCTCCTCTCAGCCTGAAACGTCTTTTAAGAGCATAAAAAGTGAAAATGCATCTCTAAGGCAGTAAAGTGCTGAAAGCAGCAGATATTCATGAAAACATCATGAAACTGTGAAATCAACTGTCCTGAGTAACTTTTTTGAAGAAAATCTTTGAAACTATGTTTACTTTCAAAAATCCACGTTTGGCCTCCTCTCAGCCTGAAACGTCTTTTAAGAGCATAAAAAGTGAAAATGCATCTCTAAGGCAGTAAAGTGCTGAAAGCAGCAGATATTCATGAAAACATCATGAAACTGTGAAATCAACTGTCCTGAGTAACTTTTTTGAAGAAAATCTTTGAAACTATGTTTACTTTCAAAAATCCACGTTTGGCCTCCTCTCATCCTGAAACGTCTTTTAAGAGCATAAAAAAGTGAAAATGCATCTCCGTGCAGTAAAGTGCTGAAAGCAGCAGATATTCATGAAAATGACATGAAACTGTGAAATCAACTGTCCTGAGTAACTTGTTTGAAGAAAATCTTTGAAACTATGTTTACTTTCAAAAATCCACGTTTGGCCTCCTCTCAGCCTGAAACGTCTTTTAAGAGCATAAAAAGTGAAAATGCATCTCTAGGCAATTAAAGTGCTGAAAGCAGCAGATATTCATGATAACATCATGAAACTGTGAAATCAACTGTCCTGAGTAACTTTTTTGAAGAAAATCTTTGAAACTATGTTTACTTTCAAAAATCCACGTTTGGCCTCCTCTCAGCCTGAAACGTCTTTTAAGAGCATAAAAAGTGAAAATGCATCTCTAAGGCAGTAAAGTGCTGAAAGTAACAGATATTCATGAAAATGACATGAAACTGTGAAATCAACTGACCTGAGAAACTGTTTTGAAGAAAATCTTTGAAACTATGCTTACTTTCAAAAATCCACTTTTGGCCTCCTCTCAGCCTGAAACGTCTTTTAAGAGCATAAAAAGTGAAAATGCATCTCTAAGGCAGTAAAGTGCTGAAAGCAGCAGATATTCATGAAAACATCATGAAACTGTGAAATAGACTGTCCTGAGTAACTTTTTTGAAGAAAATCTTTGAAACTATGTTTACTTTCAAAAATCCACGTTTTGGCCTCCTCTCAGCCTGAACCGTCTTTTAAGAGCATAAAAAAGTGAAAATGCATCTCCGTGCAGTAAAGTGCTGAAAAAAGCAGATATTCATGAAAATGACATGAAACTGTGAAATCAACTGTCCTGAGTAACTTTTTTGAAGAAAATCTTTGAAACTATGTTTACTTTCAAAAATCCACGTTTGGCCTCCTCTCAGCCTGAAACGTCTTTTAAGAGCATAAAAAGTGAAAATGCATCTCTAAGGCAGTAAAGTGCTGAAAGCAGCAGATATTCATGAAAACATCATGAAACTGTGAAATCAACTGTCCTGAGTAACTTTTTTGAAGAAAATCTTTGAAACTATGTTTACTTTCAAAAATCCACGTTTGGCCTCCTCTCAGCCTGAAACGTCTTTTAAGAGCATAAAAAGTGAAAATGCATCTCTAAGGCAGTAAAGTGCTGAAAGCAGCAGATATTCATGAAAACATCATGAAACTGTGAAATCAACTGTCCTGAGTAACTTTTTTGAAGAAAATCTTTGAAACTATGTTTACTTTCAAAAATCCACGTTTGGCCTCCTCTCATCCTGAAACGTCTTTTAAGAGCATAAAAAAGTGAAAATGCATCTCCGTGCAGTAAAGTGCTGAAAGCAGCAGATATTCATGAAAATGACATGAAACTGTGAAATCAACTGTCCTGAGACACTTTTTTGAAGAAAATCTTTGAAACTATGTTTACTTTCAAAAATCCACTTTTGGCCTCCTCTCAGCCTGAAACGTCTTTTAAGAGCATAAAAAGTGAAAATGCATCTCTAAGGCAGTAAAGTGCTGAAAGCAGCAGATATTCATGAAAACATCATCAAACTGTGAAATCAACTGTCCTGAGTAACTTTTTTGAAGAAAATCTTTGAAACTATGTTTACTTTCAAAAATCCACGTTTGGCCTCCTCTCAGCCTGAAACGTCTTTTAAGAGCATAAAAAGTGAAAATGCATCTCCGTGCAGTAAAGTGCTGAAAGCAGCAGATATTCATGAAAATGACATGAAACTGTGAAATCAACTGTCCTGAGACACTTTTTTGAAAAAAATCTTTGAAACTATATTTACTTTCACAAAATCCAGTTTTGGCCTCCTCTCAGCCTGAAACGTCTTTTAAGAGCATAAAAAAGTGAAAATGCATCTCCGTGCAGTAAAGTGCTGAAAGCAGCAGATATTCATGAAAATGACATGAAACTGTGAAATCAACTGTCCTGAGTAACTTTTTTGAAGAAAATCTTTGAAACTATGTTTACTTTCAAAAATCCACGTTTGGCCTCCTCTCAGCCTGAAACGTCTTTTAAGAGCATACAAAGTGAAAATGCATCTCTAAGGCAGTAAAGTGCTGAAAGCAGCAGATATTCATGAAAACATCATGAAACTGTGAAATCAACTGTCCTGAGTAACTTTTTTGAAGAAAATCTTTGAAACTATGTTTACTTTCAAAAATCCACGTTTGGCCTCCTCTCAGCCTGAAACGTCTTTTAAGAGCATAAAAAGTGAAAATGCATCTCTAAGGCAGTAAAGTGCTGAAAGTAGCAGATATTCATGAAAATGACATGAAACTGTGAAATCAACTGACCTGAGACACTGTTTTGAAGAAAATCTTTGAAACTATGCTTACTTTCACAAAATCCAGTTTTGGCCTCCTCTCAGCCTGAAACGTCTTTTAAGAGCATAAAAAGTGAAAATGCATCTCTAAGGCAGTAAAGTGCTGAAAGCAGCAGATATTCATGAAAACATCATGAAACTGTGAAATCAACTGTCCTGAGTAACTTTTTTGAAGAAAATCTTTGAAACTATGTTTACTTTCAAAAATCCACGTTTGGCCTCCTCTCATCCTGAAACGTCTTTTAAGAGCATAAAAAAGTGAAAATGCATCTCCGTGCAGTAAAGTGCTGAAAGCAGCAGATATTCATGAAAATGACATGAAACTGTGAAATCAACTGTCCTGAGACACTTTTTTGAAGAAAATCTTTGAAACTATGTTTACTTTCAAAAATCCACGTTTGGCCTCCTCTCATCCTGAAACGTCTTTTAAGAGCATAAAAAAGTGAAAATGCATCTCCGTGCAGTAAAGTGCTGAAAGCAGCAGATATTCATGAAAATGACATGAAACTGTGAAATCAACTGTCCTGAGACACTTTTTTGAAGAAAATCTTTGAAACTATGTTTACTTTCAAAAATCCACTTTTGGCCTCCTCTCAGCCTGAAACGTCTTTTAAGAGCATAAAAAGTGAAAATGCATCTCTAAGGCAGTAAAGTGCTGAAAGCAGCAGATATTCATGAAAACATCATCAAACTGTGAAATCAACTGTCCTGAGTAACTTTTTTGAAGAAAATCTTTGAAACTATGTTTACTTTAAAAAATCCACGTTTGGCCTCCTCTCAGCCTGAAACGTCTTTTAAGAGCATAAAAAGTGAAAATGCATCTCTAAGGCAGTAAAGTGCTGAAAGCAGCAGATATTCATGAAAACATCATGAAACTGTGAAATAGACTGTCCTGAGTAACTTTTTTGAAGAAAATCTTTGAAACTATGTTTACTTTCAAAAATCCACGTTTGGCCTCCTCTCATCCTGAAACGTCTTTTAAGAGCATAAAAAAGTGAAAATGCATCTCCGTGCAGTAAAGTGCTGAAAGCAGCAGATATTCATGAAAATGACATGAAACTGTGAAATCAACTGTCCTGAGACACTTTTTTGAAGAAAATCTTTGAAACTATGTTTACTTTCAAAAATCCACTTTTGGCCTCCTCTCAGCCTGAAACGTCTTTTAAGAGCATAAAAAAGTGAAAATGCATCTCCGTGCAGTAAAGTGCTGAAAGCAGCAGATATTCATGAAAATGACATGAAACTGTGAAATCAACTGTCCTGAGACACTTTTTTGAAAAAAATCTTTGAAACTATATTTACTTTCACAAAATCCAGTTTTGGCCTCCTCTCAGCCTGAAACGTCTTTTAAGAGCATAAAAAAGTGAAAATGCATCTCCGTGCAGTAAAGTGCTGAAAGCAGCAGATATTCATGAAAATGACATGAAACTGTGAAATCAACTGTCCTGAGTAACTTTTTTGAAGAAAATCTTTGAAACTATGTTTACTTTCAAAAATCCACGTTTGGCCTCCTCTCAGCCTGAAACGTCTTTTAAGAGCATAAAAAGTGAAAATGCATCTCTAAGGCAGTAAAGTGCTGAAAGCAGCAGATATTCATGAAAACATCATGAAACTGTGAAATCAACTGTCCTGAGTAACTTTTTTGAAGAAAATCTTTGAAACTATGTTTACTTTCAAAAATCCACGTTTGGCCTCCTCTCAGCCTGAAACGTCTTTTAAGAGCATAAAAAGTGAAAATGCATCTCCGTGCAGTAAAGTGCTGAAAGCAGCAGATATTCATGAAAATGACATGAAACTGTGAAATCATCTGTCCTGAGCCACTTTTTTGAAGAAAATCTTTGAAACTATGTTTACTTTCAAAAATCCACGTTTGGCCTCCTCTCAGCCTGAAACGTCTTTTAAGAGCATAAAAAAGTGAAAATGCATCTCCGTGCAGTAAAGTGCTGAAAGCAGCAGATATTCATGAAAATGACATGAAACTGTGAAATCAACTGTCCTGAGTAACTTTTTTGAAGAAAATCTTTGAAACTATGTTTACTTTCAAAAATCCACGTTTGGCCTCCTCTCAGCCTGAAACGTCTTTTAAGAGCATAAAAAGTGAAAATGCATCTCTAAGGCAGTAAAGTGCTGAAAGCAGCAGATATTCATGAAAACATCATGAAACTGTGAAATCAACTGTCCTGAGTAACTTTTTTGAAGAAAATCTTTGAAACTATGTTTACTTTCAAAAATCCACGTTTGGCCTCCTCTCAGCCTGAAACGTCTTTTAAGAGCATAAAAAGTGAAAATGCATCTCTAAGGCAGTAAAGTGCTGAAAGCAGCAGATATTCATGAAAACATCATGAAACTGTGAAATCAACTGTCCTGAGTAACTTTTTTGAAGAAAATCTTTGAAACTATGTTTACTTTCAAAAATCCACGTTTGGCCTCCTCTCATCCTGAAACGTCTTTTAAGAGCATAAAAAAGTGAAAATGCATCTCCGTGCAGTAAAGTGCTGAAAGCAGCAGATATTCATGAAAATGACATGAAACTGTGAAATCAACTGTCCTGAGAAACTTTTTTGAAGAAAATCTTTGAAACTATGTTTACTTTCAAAAATCCACTTTTGGCCTCCTCTCAGCCTGAAACGTCTTTTAAGAGCATAAAAAGTGAAAATGCATCTCTAGGCAATTAAAGTGCTGAAAGCAGCAGATATTTATGATAACATCATGAAACTGTGAAATCAACTGTCCTGAGTAACTTTTTTGAAGAAAATCTTTGAAACTATGTTTACTTTCAAAAATCCACGTTTGGCCTCCTCTCAGCCTGAAACGTCTTTTAAGAGCATAAAAAGTGAAAATGCATCTCTAAGGCAGTAAAGTGCTGAAAGTAGCAGATATTCATGAAAATGACATGAAACTGTGAAATCAACTGACCTGAGACACTGTTTTGAAGAAAATCTTTGAAACTATGCTTACTTTCACAAAATCCAGTTTTGGGCTCCTCTCAGCCTGAAACGTCTTTTAAGAGCATAAAAAGTGAAAATGCATCTCTAAGGTAGTAAAGTGCTGAAAGCAGCAGGTTCTAATGAAAACATCATGAAACTGTGAAATCAACTGTCCTGAGTCACTTCTTTGAAGAAAATCTTTGAAACTATGTTTACTTTCACAAAATCCACTTTTGGCCTCCTCTCAGCCTGAAACGTCTTTTAAGTGCAAGTAGCCAGCGGACTCGGCCGTATTCCGTCTCAGTGTCGGCTGACACGGAGATGCATTTTCACTTTTTTATGCTCTTAAAAGACGTTTCTAACCCTAACCCTAACCGTAACCCTAACCCCTAACCCCTAACCCTAACACTAACCCCTAACCCTAACCCTAACCCTAACCCTAACCCTAACCCTAACCCTAACCCTAACCCTAACCCTAAACCCTAACCCTAACAGACAGACAGACAGACAGAGAGACAGAGAGAGAGAGAGACACAGACAGACAGTCAGAGAGAGAGACAGACAGGCAGAGAGAGAGACAGACAGACAGGCAAAGAGAGAGACAGACAGGGAGAGAGACAGACAGACAGACAGACAGACAAGACAGACAGACAGACAGACAGACAGGAGGTCTAACAATGCCTTTGGCTGAATATCTCCAGGTCATGTTAAATTTCACTGTGTGGGGCTTTTTTTTTGAAAGGGTGGGACTGGGTGGGGGGGCGAGGAGACATAATCATAATGTTTGACAGACATAAACAGAGGTTATTAAATGGCAGGCTTCATCACAAACATTTCAGTTAGAATTCACTCTTTGGGGCTTTTATTTTGAAATGGTGTGTGTGTGGGGGGGGGAGAAAGGGAGAGGAGACAGAATCATAATGTTAGATGAATGCCAGGTTTCATCACAAGCATTTCAGTTAGAATTCATTCTGTGGGGCTTTTATTTTAAAATGGGGTGTGTGTGTGGTGGGGGGGAGGGGAAAAAGTCCTCTAAGACCTGAATGACTGTATGAGAGAGAGAAACACAGAGAGAGAGAGACACACAGACACACAGAGAGAGAGACAGACAGAGAGAGACAGACAGGCAGACATACAGACAGAAAGAGAGAGAGAAGACAGACAGAGAGAGAATGTTGAAGCCCGAAAGCATTTAAACTGGTGTCTGAGGAAGAAGAAGGCTTTGAAAGTTCAAGTTTAACAGGATTTGAAGATTTTCTCCATAGACATCCCATTAAATAAAAATTGATAAAAGCTTCAGGCTGAGAGGAGGCCAAAACTGGATTTTGTGAAAGTAAACATAGTTTCAAAGATTTTCTTCAAAAAAGTGTCTCAAGGACAGATGATTTCACAGTTTCATGTCATTTTCATGAATACCTGCCTTTTTCAGCACTTTACTGCACGGAGATGCATTTTCACTTTTTTATGCTCTTAAAAGACGTTTCTAACCCTAACCCTAACCCTTAACCCTAACCCTAACACTAACCCCTAACCCTAACCCTAACCCTAACCCTAACCCTAACCCCACCCTAACCCCTAACCCTAACCCTAACCCAACCCTAACCCTAACCCTAACCCTAAACCCCAACCCTAACCCTAACCCTAACCCTAACCCTAACCGTAAACCCTAACCCTAACAGACAGACAGACAGACAGACAGAGAGACAGAGAGACAGAGAGAGAGAGAGACACAGACAGACAGGCAGAGAGAGAGACAGACAGGCAGAGAGAGAGACAGACAGACAGACAAAGAGAGAGACAGACAGGGAGAGAGACAGACAGACAGACAGACAGACAGACAGA
>JAVDOI010000385.1:30000-57500 GCA_032191485.1 Leptoclinus maculatus
CTAACTGAAATGCTAACTTCTACTACTACTGCTACTACAAATACCACTACTGCTACAACTAGTACTTATTCTAATGCTACTAATACTTCTACTCCTAATAATACTTATAATACAACTACAACTTCTACTACTACTACTACTACAAATATCACTACTGCTGACAGTTTTTTTAAGCTACAGAAAGCGTTCAAATATCAAAATGTTCAGCTTTCAGGAGACTTTCCATTTCTTTAATCTTTAAACTTTGAATTATTAAGCTTTCAGCATTTTTTATTTAATGGGATATCTATGGAGAAAATCTTCAAATCCTGTTAAACTTGAACTTTCAAAGCCTTCTTCTTCCTCATACTTTCAGCTACAGACACCAGTTTAAATGCTTTCGGGCTTCAACATTCTCTCTCTGTCTGTCTCTCTCTCTCTTTCTGTCTTTCTCTCTCTCTCTCTCTGTCTGTCTCTCTGACTCTCTCTTTCTGTCTGTCTGTCTGTCTGTCTCTCTCTGTGTGTCTCTCTCTGTGTGTCTCTCTCTCTGTGTGTCTCTCTCTCTGTGTGTTTCGCTCTCTGTGTGTTTCTCTCTTTCATACAGTCATTCAAGTCTTAGAGGACTTTTTCCCCTCCCCCCCACCACACACACACACACCCCATTTTAAAATGAAATCGCCATTGAAGCCACATTTCTTACACTACAGACACCATTTTCAGTCGATCTAACATTATGATCCTGTCTCCTCTCCCCTTCTGCCCCCCCCACACCCCATTTCAAAATAAAAGCCCCACAGAATGAATTCTAACTGAAATGCTAACTTCTACTACTACTGCTACTACAAATACCACTACTGCTACAACTAGTACTTATTCTACTAATACTTCTACTCCTAATAATACTTATAATACAACTACAACTTCTACTACTACTACTACTAAAAATATCACTACTGCTGACAGTTTTTTAAGCTACAGAAACCGTTCAAATATCAAAATGTTCAGCTTTCAGGAGAGGGGATATGACTTTCCATATCTTTAATCTTTAAACTTTGAATTATTAAGCTTTTAGCAATTTTTATTTAATGGGATGTCTATGGAGAAAATCTTCAAATCCTGTTAAACTTGAACTTTCAAAGCCTTCTTCTTCCTCATACTTTCAGCTACAGACACCAGTTTAAATGCTTTCGGGCTTCAACATTCTCTCTCTGTCTGTCTCTCTCTCTCTTTCTGTCTTTCTCTCTCTCTCTCTGTCTGTCTCTCTGACTCTCTCTTTCTGTCTGTCTGTCTGTCTGTCTCTCTCTGTCTGTCTCTCTCTCTGTGTCTCTCTCTCTGTGTGTCTCTCTCTCTGTGTGTTTCGCTCTCTGTGTGTTTCTCTCTCTCATACAGTCATTCAAGTCTTAGAGGACTTTTTCCCCTCCCCCCCACCACACACACACACACACCCCATTTTAAAATAAAATCGCCATTGAAGCCACATTTCTTACACTACAGACACCATTTTCACAGGATCTGTTTTTCAAATCATCCTTCCTCTTAATTTCCAATATTGGAGCAATAGGAGCTACGGTTATGGGAATTTTGAGGATTTGTTTGAGAGTTGTTTCACAGTTTTATCTCCATTAAAAGACTGCAGGCACACAGGTGTTTGTAATTAGTGATGTTTATAAACACATACTCAGACACACAGGCACATACACTCCTCCCTCTCTCTCTGTATGTGTCTCTCTCTCATACAGTCATTCAGGTCTTAGAGGACTTTTTCCCCTCCACCCCTCCCCCACCACACGCACACACATACACACACACACACACACACACACACACACACACACACACCATTTTAAAATAAAAGCCCACAGAATGAATTCTAACTGAAATGCTTGTGATGAAACCTGTCATTTAATAACCTTTTTATGTTCATCTAACATTATGATCCTGTCTCCTCTCCCCTTCTGCCCCCCCCCCCCCACCCCCATTTCAAAATAAAAGCCCCACAGAATGAATTCTAACTGAAATTCTAACTTCTACTACTACTGCTACTACAAATACCACTACTGCTACAACTAGTACTTATTCTAATGCTACTAATACTTCTACTCCTAATAATACGTATAATACAACTACAACTTCTACTACTACTACTACTACAAATATCACTACTGCTGACAGTTTTTTTAAGCTACAGAAAGCGTTCAAATATCAAAATGTTCAGCTTTCAGGAGACTTTCCATATCTTTAATCTTTAAACTTTGAATTATTAAGCTTTCAGCATTTTTTATTTAATGGGATGTCTATGGAGAAAATCTTCAAATCCTGTTAAACTTGAACTTTCAAAGCCTTCTTCTTCCTCATACTTTCAGCTACAGACACCAGTTTAAATGCTTTCGGGCTTCAACATTCTCTCTCTGTCTGTCTCTCTCTCTCTTTCTGTCTTTCTCTCTCTCTCTGTCTGTCTCTCTGACTCTCTCTTTCTGTCTGTCTGTCTGTCTGCCTCTCTCTGTGTGTCTCTCTCTCTGTGTGTCTCTCTCTCTGTGTGTTTCGCTCTCTGTGTGTTTCTCTCTCTGTGTGTCTCTCTCTCTGTGTGTCTCTCTCTCTGTGTGTTTCGCTCTCTGTGTGTTTCTCTCTCTCATACAGTCATTCAAGTCTTAGAGGACTTTTTCCCCTCCCCCCCACCACACACACACACACCCCATTTTAAAATAAAATCGCCATTGAAGCCACATTTCTTACACTACAGACACCATTTTCAGTCGATCTAACATTATGATCCTGTCTCCTCTCCCCTTCTGCCCCCCCCACACCCCATTTCAAAATAAAAGCCCCACAGAATGAATTCTAACTGAAATGCTAACTTCTACTACTACTGCTACTACAAATACCACTACTGCTACAACTAGTACTTATTCTACTAATACTTCTACTCCTAATAATACTTATAATACAACTACAACTTCTACTACTACTACTACTAAAAATATCACTACTGCTGACAGTTTTTTAAGCTACAGAAACCGTTCAAATATCAAAATGTTCAGCTTTCAGGAGAGGGGATATGACTTTCCATATCTTTAATCTTTAAACTTTGAATTATTAAGCTTTTAGCAATTTTTATTTAATGGGATGTCTATGGAGAAAATCTTCAAATCCTGTTAAACTTGAACTTTCAAAGCCTTCTTCTTCCTCATACTTTCAGCTACAGACACCAGTTTAAATGCTTTCGGGCTTCAACATTCTCTCTCTGTCTGTCTCTCTCTCTCTTTCTGTCTTTCTCTCTCTCTCTCTGTCTGTCTCTCTGACTCTCTCTTTCTGTCTGTCTGTCTGTCTGTCTCTCTCTGTCTGTCTCTCTCTCTGTGTGTCTCTTTCTCTGTGTGTCTCTCTCTCTGTGTGTTTCGCTCTCTGTGTGTTTCTCTCTCATACAGTCATTCAAGTCTTAGAGGACTTTTTCCCCTCCCCCCCACCACACACACACACACCCCATTTTAAAATAAAATCGCCATTGAAGCCACATTTCTTACACTACAGACACCATTTTCACAGGATCTGTTTTTCAAATCATCCTTCCTCTTAATTTCCAATATTGGAGCAATAGGAGCTACGGTTATGGGAATTTTGAGGATTTGTTTGAGAGTTGTTTCACAGTTTTATCTCCATTAAAAGACTGCAGGCACACAGGTGTTTGTAATTAGTGATGTTTATAAACACATACTCAGACACACAGGCACATACACTCCTCCCTCTCTCTCTGTATGTGTCTCTCTCTCATACAGTCATTCAGGTCTTAGAGGACTTTTCCCCCTCCACCCCTCCCCCCACCACACGCACACACACACACACACACACACACACACACACACACACACACACACACACACACACACACACACCATTTTAAAATAAAAGCCCCACAGAATGAATTCTAACTGAAATGCTTGTGATGAAACCTGTCATTTAATAACCTTTTTATGTTCATCTAACATTATGATCCTGTCTCCTCTCCCCTTCTGCCCCCCCCCCACCCCCATTTCAAAATAAAAGCCCCACAGAATGAATTCTAACTGAAATTCTAACTTCTACTACTACTGCTACTACAAATACCACTACTGCTACAACTAGTACTTATTCTAATGCTACTAATACTTCTACTCCTAATAATACTTATAATACAACTACAACTTCTACTACTACTACTACTACAAATATCACTACTGCTGACAGTTTTTTTAAGCTACAGAAAGCGTTCAAATATCAAAATGTTCAGCTTTCAGGAGACTTTCCATATCTTTAATCTTTAAACTTTGAATTATTAAGCTTTCAGCATTTTTTATTTAATGGGATGTCTATGGAGAAAATCTTCAAATCCTGTTAAACTTGAACTTTCAAAGCCTTCTTCTTCCTCATACTTTCAGCTACAGACACCAGTTTAAATGCTTTCGGGCTTCAACATTCTCTCTCTGTCTGTCTCTCTCTCTCTTTCTGTCTTTCTCTCTCTCTCTGTCTGTCTCTCTGACTCTCTCTTTCTGTCTGTCTGTCTGTCTGCCTCTCTCTGTGTGTCTCTCTCTCTGTGTGTCTCTCTCTCTGTGTGTTTCGCTCTCTGTGTGTTTCTCTCTCTGTGTGTCTCTCTCTCTGTGTGTCTCTCTCTCTGTGTGTTTCGCTCTCTGTGTGTTTCTCTCTCTCATACAGTCATTCAAGTCTTAGAGGACTTTTTCCCCTCCCCCCACCACACACACACACACCACATTTTAAAATAAAATCGCCATTGAAGCCACATTTCTTACACTACAGACACCATTTTCAGTCGATCTAACATTATGATCCTGTCTCCTCTCCCCTTCTGCCCCCCCCCACACCCCATTTCAAAATAAAAGCCCCACAGAATGAATTCTAACTGAAATGCTAACTTCTACTACTACTGCTACTACAAATACCACTACTGCTACAACTAGTACTTATTCTACTAATACTTCTACTCCTAATAATACTTATAATACAACTACAACTTCTACTACTACTACTACTAAAAATATCACTACTGCTGACAGTTTTTTAAGCTACAGAAACCGTTCAAATATCAAAATGTTCAGCTTTCAGGAGAGAGGATATGACTTTCCATATCTTTAATCTTTAAACTTTGAATTATTAAGCTTTTAGCAATTTTTATTTAATGGGATGTCTATGGAGAAAATCTTCAAATCCTGTTAAACTTGAACTTTCAAAGCCTTCTTCTTCCTCATACTTTCAGCTACAGACACCAGTTTAAATGCTTTCGGGCTTCAACATTCTCTCTCTGTCTGTCTCTCTCTCTCTTTCTGTCTTTCTCTCTCTCTCTCTGTCTGTCTCTCTGACTCTCTCTTTCTGTCTGTCTGTCTTTCTGTCTCTCTCTCTGTGTGTCTCTCTCTCTGTGTGTCTCTCTCTCTGTGTGTTTCTCTCTCTCATACAGTCATTCAAGTCTTAGAGGACTTTTTCCCCTCCCCCCCACCACACACACACACCCCATTTTAAAATAAAATCGCCATTGAAGCCACATTTCTTACACTACAGACACAATTTTCACAGGATCTGTTTTTCAAATCATCCTTCCTCTCAATTTCCAATATTGGAGCAATAGGAGCTACGGTTATGGGAATTTTGAGGATTTGTTTGAGAGTTGTTTCACAGTTTTATCTCCATTAAAAGACTGCAGGCACACAGGTGTTTGTAATTAGTGATGTTTATAAACACAGACTCAGACACACAGGCACATACACTCCTCTCCCTCTCTCTCTCTCTCTCTCTGTATGTGTCTCTCTCTCATACAGTCATTCAGGTCTTAGAGGACTTTTTCCCCTCCACCCCTCCCCCCACCACACGCACACACACACACACACACACACACACACACACACACCATTTTTAAATAAAAGCCCCACAGAATGAATTCTAACTGAAATGCTTGTGATGAAACCTGTCATTTAACAACCTTTTTATGTTCATCTAACATTATGATCCTGTCTCCTCTCCCCTTCTGCCCCCCCCCCCCCCCCCACACCCCATTTCAAAATAAAAGCCCCACAGAATGAATTCTAACTGAAATGCTAACTTCTACTACTACTGCTACTACAAATACCACTACTGCTACAACTAGTACTTATTCTACTAATACTTCTACTCCTAATAATACTTATAATACAACTACAACTTCTACTACTACTACTACTAAAAATATCACTACTGCTGACAGTTTTTTAAGCTACAGAAACCGTTCAAATATCAAAATGTTCAGCTTTCAGGAGAGGGGATATGACTTTCCATATCTTTAATCTTTAAACTTTGAATTATTAAGCTTTTAGCAATTTTTATTTAATGGGATGTCTATGGAGAAAATCTTCAAATCCTGTTAAACTTGAACTTTCAAAGCCTTCTTCTTCCTCATACTTTCAGCTACAGACACCAGTTTAAATGCTTTCGGGCTTCAACATTCTCTCTCTGTCTGTCTCTCTCTCTCTTTCTGTCTTTCTCTCTCTCTCTCTGTCTGTCTCTCTGACTCTCTCTTTCTGTCTGTCTGTCTGTCTGTCTCTCTCTGTCTGTCTCTCTCTCTGTGTGTCTCTTTCTCTGTGTGTCTCTCTCTCTGTGTGTTTCGCTCTCTGTGTGTTTCTCTCTCATACAGTCATTCAAGTCTTAGAGGACTTTTTCCCCTCCCCCCCACCACACACACACACACCCCATTTTAAAATAAAATCGCCATTGAAGCCACATTTCTTACACTACAGACACCATTTTCACAGGATCTGTTTTTCAAATCATCCTTCCTCTTAATTTCCAATATTGGAGCAATAGGAGCTACGGTTATGGGAATTTTGAGGATTTGTTTGAGAGTTGTTTCACAGTTTTATCTCCATTAAAAGACTGCAGGCACACAGGTGTTTGTAATTAGTGATGTTTATAAACACATACTCAGACACACAGGCACATACACTCCTCCCTCTCTCTCTGTATGTGTCTCTCTCTCATACAGTCATTCAGGTCTTAGAGGACTTTTCCCCCTCCACCCCTCCCCCCACCACACGCACACACACACACACACACACACACACACACACACACACACACACACACACACACACACACACACACACCATTTTAAAATAAAAGCCCCACAGAATGAATTCTAACTGAAATGCTTGTGATGAAACCTGTCATTTAATAACCTTTTTATGTTCATCTAACATTATGATCCTGTCTCCTCTCCCCTTCTGCCCCCCCCCCACCCCCATTTCAAAATAAAAGCCCCACAGAATGAATTCTAACTGAAATTCTAACTTCTACTACTACTGCTACTACAAATACCACTACTGCTACAACTAGTACTTATTCTAATGCTACTAATACTTCTACTCCTAATAATACTTATAATACAACTACAACTTCTACTACTACTACTACTACAAATATCACTACTGCTGACAGTTTTTTTAAGCTACAGAAAGCGTTCAAATATCAAAATGTTCAGCTTTCAGGAGACTTTCCATATCTTTAATCTTTAAACTTTGAATTATTAAGCTTTCAGCATTTTTTATTTAATGGGATGTCTATGGAGAAAATCTTCAAATCCTGTTAAACTTGAACTTTCAAAGCCTTCTTCTTCCTCATACTTTCAGCTACAGACACCAGTTTAAATGCTTTCGGGCTTCAACATTCTCTCTCTGTCTGTCTCTCTCTCTCTTTCTGTCTTTCTCTCTCTCTCTGTCTGTCTCTCTGACTCTCTCTTTCTGTCTGTCTGTCTGTCTGCCTCTCTCTGTGTGTCTCTCTCTCTGTGTGTCTCTCTCTCTGTGTGTTTCGCTCTCTGTGTGTTTCTCTCTCTGTGTGTCTCTCTCTCTGTGTGTCTCTCTCTCTGTGTGTTTCGCTCTCTGTGTGTTTCTCTCTCTCATACAGTCATTCAAGTCTTAGAGGACTTTTTCCCCTCCCCCCACCACACACACACACACCACATTTTAAAATAAAATCGCCATTGAAGCCACATTTCTTACACTACAGACACCATTTTCAGTCGATCTAACATTATGATCCTGTCTCCTCTCCCCTTCTGCCCCCCCCCACACCCCATTTCAAAATAAAAGCCCCACAGAATGAATTCTAACTGAAATGCTAACTTCTACTACTACTGCTACTACAAATACCACTACTGCTACAACTAGTACTTATTCTACTAATACTTCTACTCCTAATAATACTTATAATACAACTACAACTTCTACTACTACTACTACTAAAAATATCACTACTGCTGACAGTTTTTTAAGCTACAGAAACCGTTCAAATATCAAAATGTTCAGCTTTCAGGAGAGAGGATATGACTTTCCATATCTTTAATCTTTAAACTTTGAATTATTAAGCTTTTAGCAATTTTTATTTAATGGGATGTCTATGGAGAAAATCTTCAAATCCTGTTAAACTTGAACTTTCAAAGCCTTCTTCTTCCTCATACTTTCAGCTACAGACACCAGTTTAAATGCTTTCGGGCTTCAACATTCTCTCTCTGTCTGTCTCTCTCTCTCTTTCTGTCTTTCTCTCTCTCTCTCTGTCTGTCTCTCTGACTCTCTCTTTCTGTCTGTCTGTCTTTCTGTCTCTCTCTCTGTGTGTCTCTCTCTCTGTGTGTCTCTCTCTCTGTGTGTTTCTCTCTCTCATACAGTCATTCAAGTCTTAGAGGACTTTTTCCCCTCCCCCCCACCACACACACACACCCCATTTTAAAATAAAATCGCCATTGAAGCCACATTTCTTACACTACAGACAAAATTTTCACAGGATCTGTTTTTCAAATCATCCTTCCTCTCAATTTCCAATATTGGAGCAATAGGAGCTACGGTTATGGGAATTTTGAGGATTTGTTTGAGAGTTGTTTCACAGTTTTATCTCCATTAAAAGACTGCAGGCACACAGGTGTTTGTAATTAGTGATGTTTATAAACACAGACTCAGACACACAGGCACATACACTCCTCTCCCTCTCTCTCTCTCTCTCTCTGTATGTGTCTCTCTCTCATACAGTCATTCAGGTCTTAGAGGACTTTTTCCCCTCCACCCCTCCCCCCACCACACGCACACACACACACACACACACACACACACACACACCATTTTTAAATAAAAGCCCCACAGAATGAATTCTAACTGAAATGCTTGTGATGAAACCTGTCATTTAACAACCTTTTTATGTTCATCTAACATTATGATCCTGTCTCCTCTCCCCTTCTGCCCCCCCCCCCCCCCCACACCCCATTTCAAAATAAAAGCCCCACAGAATGAATTCTAACTGAAATGCTAACTTCTACTACTACTGCTACTACAAATACCACTACTGCTACAACAAGTACTTATTCTAGCTACTAATACTTCTACTCCTAATAATAATTATAATACAACTACAACTTTTACTACTACTACTACTACAAATATCACTACTGCTGACAGTTTTTTTAAGCTACAGAAACTGTTCAAATATCAAAATGTTCAGCTTTCAGGAGAGGGGATATGACTTTCCATATCTTTAATCTTTAAACTTTGAATTATTAAGCTTTTAGCAATTTTTATTTGATGGGATGTCTATGGAGAAAATCTTCAAATCCTGTTAAACTTGAACTTTCAAAGCCTTCTTCTTCCTCATACTTTCAGCTACAGACACCAGTTTAAATGCTTTCGGGCTTCAACATTCTCTCTCTGTCTGTCTCTCTCTCTCTTTCTGTCTTTCTCTCTCTCTCTCTGTCTGTCTCTCTGACTCTCTCTTTCTGTCTGTCTCTCTCTGTCTGTCTCTCTCTCTCTGTGTCTCTCTCTCTGTGTGTTTCTCTCTCTCATACAGTCATTCAAGTCTTAGAGGACTTTTTCCCCTCCCCCCCACCACACACACACACCCCATTTTAAAATAAAAGCCCCACAGAATGAATTCTAACTGAAATGCTTGTGATGAAACCTGTCATTTTTCTAACATTATGATTCTGTCTCCTCTCCCTCCCCCCCCCCAGACACACACCATGCTTGTGATGAAGCCTGCCATTTAATAACCTCTGTTTATGTGTGTCAAACATTATGATTATGTCTCCTCTCCCCCCTACCCAGTCCCACCCTTTCAAAAAAAAAGCCCCACACAGTGAAATCTAATATGACCTGGAGATATTCAGCCAAAGGCATTGTTAGACCTCCTGTCTGTCTGTCTGTCTGTCTCTCTCCCTGTCTGTCTCTCTCCCTGTCTGTCTCTCTCTCTCTCTGTCTCTCTGTCTCTCTGTCTGTATCTCTGTCTGTCTGTCTCTCTCTGCCTGTCTGTCTCTCTCTCTGCCTGTCTGTCTGCCTGTCTGTTTGTCTGTCTGTCTGTCTCTCTCTCTCTCTGCCTGTCTGTCTCTCTCTGCCTGTCTGTCTGTCTGTCTCTCTCTCTGCCTGTCTCTCTCTCTGTCTGTCTGTCTGTCTGTCTGTCTGTCTGTCTATCTGTCTCTCTCTCTGCCTGTCTGTCTCTCTCTGCCTGTCTGTCTGTCTGTCTCTCTCTCTGTCTGTCTCTCTCTCTGTCGTCTGTCTGTCTCTCTCTCTCTCTGTCTCTCTGTCTCTCTGTCTCTCTGTCTCTCTGTCTCTCTGTCTCTCTGTCTCTCTGTCTCTCTGTCTGATTCTCTGTCTGTCTGTCTCTCTCTGCCTGTCTGTCTCTTCCACTCACTCACTGAGTCCATCTAACTGTCTGTCTGACTAGTTTTTAATGAACATGGCCAGTGACCGTTGTATCTCTTCCTTTCAAAGAATCTGTCCGTCGTAATTCTGTGACCGCAAATGCAAGCGATGGAGAAACGGAGCGATGGCTCCAGCTGGCATCCGATCGAGATGGAAGGAGAAGAGAGCGGGCCTTGAGGCAAGCGGCCCCTGAACCACAAGTCTTAGTAAGTGTGCTTTCAATACTCAACACATTCTCACCCTAATGTGTCAAATACCGCATTCACTGCTACTAAGCTTCAAACAATGACTGTACGTTCCCCTCTAGTGTCAGTTTTGGATGTGTCAGGGATGCTCATTACATGCATACCTGTCTTATACAAAAAAATGAATTTCCACCTAAATGGTTTAGGCAACAAAACCATTTATTTACTGTTGGTTTAGGAAAAGAGAGTCTGAGTCTTGTGACTTACGACACTAACGACTCACTTGACTAACAACAACTTAGTTACGCATGTTTACAACAGTGGTCTCCTTGACAACAGTCCTGTGTTTGTTTGACCCATTTATCACTCTCCGGCTTGTGTGGATGTTAGAGTCAAAAATCTAAATGACTAATTATAATATGTGTGCTCACAAAGTCTGGTGTCCTCACTTGAACTTCATGGCCTGCGTCCTCATGTGAATGTGTGTGTGTGAACTTACTCTGACATTACACAGCGTCTGGGAAAGAAAGCATTCTCAGCCTGTAAATGATAATAAGGAAGATAGACACAGAGTTGTTTTGAGAAAGAGACCTTTGTGCCAGAACATATGCTCAAGTGAAGTTCTGTGAAATCAACTGTCCTGAGTAACTTTTTTGAAGAAAATCTTTGAAACTATGTTTACTTTCAAAAATCCACGTTTGGCCTCCTCTCAGCCTGAAACGTCTTTTAAGAGCATAAAAAGTGAAAATGCATCTCTAAGGCAGTAAAGTGCTGAAAGTAGCAGATATTCATGAAAATGACATGAAACTGTGAAATCAACTGACCTGAGACACTGTTTTGAAGAAAATCTTTGAAACTATGCTTACTTTCACAAAATCCAGTTTTGGCCTCCTCTCAGCCTGAAACGTCTTTTAAGAGCATAAAAAGTGAAAATGCATCTCTAAGGCAGTAAAGTGCTGAAAGCAGCAGATATTCATGAAAACATCATGAAACTGTGAAATAGACTGTCCTGAGTAACTTTTTTGAAGAAAATCTTTGAAACTATGTTTACTTTCAAAAATCCACGTTTGGCCTCCTCTCAGCCTGAAACGTCTTTTAAGAGCATAAAAAATTGAAAATGCATCTCCGTGCAGTAAAGTGCTGAAAGCAGCAGATATTCATGAAAATGACATGAAACTGTGAAATCAACTGTCCTGAGACACTTTTTTGAAAAAAATCTTTGAAACTATATTTACTTTGACAAAATCCAGTTTTGGCCTCCTCTCAGCCTGAAACGTCTTTTAAGAGCATAAAAAAGTGAAAATGCATCTCCGTGCAGTAAAGTGCTGAAAGCAGCAGATATTCATGAAAATGACATGAAACTGTGAAATCAACTGTCCTGAGACACTTTTTTGAAGAAAATCTTTGAAACTATGTTTACTTTCAAAAATCCACTTTTGGCCTCCTCTCAGCCTGAAACGTCTTTTAAGAGCATAAAAAGTGAAAATGCATCTCTAAGGCAGTAAAGTGCTGAAAGCAGCAGATATTCATGAAAACAGCATCAAACTGTGAAATCAACTGTCCTGAGTAACTTTTTTGAAGAAAATCTTTGAAACTATGTTTACTTTCAAAAATCCACGTTTGGCCTCCTCTCAGCCTGAAACGTCTTTTAAGAGCATAAAAAGTGAAAATGCATCTCTAAGGCAGTAAAGTGCTGAAAGCAACAGATATTCATGAAAACATCATGAAACTGTGAAATCAACTGTCCTGAGTAATTTTTTTGAAGAAAATCTTTGAAACTATGTTTACTTTCAAAAATCCACGTTTGGCCTCCTCTCAGCCTGAAACGTCTTTTAAGAGCATAAAAAGTGAAAATGCATCTCTAAGGCAGTAAAGTGCTGAAAGTAGCAGATATTCATGAAAATGACATGAAACTGTGAAATCAACTGACCTGAGAGACAGTTTTGAAGAAAATCTTTGAAACTATGCTTACTTTCACAAAATCCAGTTTTGGCCTCCTCTCAGCCTGAAACGTCTTTTAAGAGCATAAAAAGTGAAAATGCATCTCTAAGGCAGTAAAGTGCTGAAAGCAGCAGATATTCATGAAAACAGCATCAAACTGTGAAATCAACTGTCCTGAGTAACTTTTTTGAAGAAAATCTTTGAAACTATGTTTACTTTCAAAAATCCACGTTTGGCCTCCTCTCAGCCTGAAACGTCTTTTAAGAGCATAAAAAGTGAAAATGCATCTCTAAGGCAGTAAAGTGCTGAAAGCAGCAGATATTCATGAAAACATCATGAAACTGTGAAATCAACTGTCCTGAGTAACTTTTTTGAAGAAAATCTTTGAAACTATGTTTACTTTCAAAAATCCACGTTTGGCCTCCTCTCATCCTGAAACGTCTTTTAAGAGCATAAAAAAGTGAAAATGCATCTCCGTGCAGTAAAGTGCTGAAAGCAGCAGATATTCATGAAAATGACATGAAACTGTGAAATCAACTGTCCTGAGACACTTTTTTGAAGAAAATCTTTGAAACTATGTTTACTTTCAAAAATCCACTTTTGGCCTCCTCTCAGCCTGAAACGTCTTTTAAGAGCATAAAAAGTGAAAATGCATCTCTAAGGCAGTAAAGTGCTGAAAAGAGCAGATATTCATGAAAACATCATCAAACTGTGAAATCAACTGTCCTGAGTAACTTTTTTGAAGAAAATCTTTGAAACTATGTTTACTTTCAAAAATCCACGTTTGGCCTCCTCTCAACCTGAAACGTCTTTTAAGAGCATAAAAAGTGAAAATGCATCTCTAAGGCAGTAAAGTGCTGAAAGCAACAGATATTCATGAAAACATCATCAAACTGTGAAATCAACTGTCCTGAGTAACTTTTTTGAAGAAAATCTTTGAAACTATGTTTACTTTCAAAAATCCACGTTTGGCCTCCTCTCAGCCTGAAACGTCTTTTAAGAGCATAAAAAGTGAAAATGCATCTCTAAGGCAGTAAAGTGCTGAAAGCAGCAGATATTCATGAAAATGACATGAAACTGTGAAATCAACTGACGTGAGACACTTTTTTGAAGAAAATCTTTGAAACTATGTTTACTTTCAAAAATCCACGTTTGGCCTCCTCTCAGCCTGAAACGTCTTTTAAGAGCATAAAAAGTGAAAATGCATCTCTAAGGCAGTAAAGTGCTGAAAGTAGCAGATATTCATGAAAACGACATGAAACTGTGAAATCAACTGACCTGAGACACTGTTTTGAAGAAAATCTTTGATACTATGCTTACTTTCACAAAATCCAGTTTTGGGCTCCTCTCAGCCTGAAACGTCTTGTAAGAGCATAAAAAGTGAAAACGCATCACTAAGGCAGTAAAGTGCTGAAAGCAGCAAATATTCATGAAAACATCATGAAACTGTGAAATCAACTGTCCTGAGTAACTTTTTTGAAGAAAATCTTTGAAACTATGCTTACTTTCACAAAATCCAGTTTGGCCTCCTCTCAGCCTGAAACGTCTTTTAAGAGCATAAAAAGTGAAAATGCATCTCTAAGGCAGTGAAGTGCTGAAAGCAGCAGATATTCATGAAAATTACATGAAACTGTGTAATCAACTGTCCTGAGCCACATTTTTTAAGAAGAATCTTTGAAACTATGTTTACTTTACAAAATCCACTTTTGGCCTCCTCTCAGCCTGAAACGTCTTTTAAGAGTATACAAAGTGAAAATGCATCTCTAAAGTAAAGTGCTGAAAGCAGCAGATATTCATGAACAATACATGAAACTGTGAAATCAACTGTCCTGAGTCACTTCTTTGAAGAAAATCTTTGAAACTATGTTTACTTTCACAAAATCCACTTTTGGCCTCCTCTCAGCCTGAAACGTCTTTTAAGAGCATAAAAAGTGAAAATGCATCTCTAAGGCAGTAAAGTGCTGAAAGCAACAGGTTCTAATGAAAACATCATGAAACTGTGAAATCAACTGTCCTGAGTCACTTCTTTGAAGAAAATCTTTGAAACTATGTTTACTTTCACAAAATCCACTTTTGGCCTCCTCTCAGCCTGAAACGTCTTTTAAGTGCAAGTAGCCAGCGGACTCGGCCGTATTCCGTCTCAGTGTCGGCTGACACGGAGATGCATTTTCACTTTTTTATGCTCTTAAAAGACGTTTCTAACCCTAACCCTAACCGTAACCCTAACCCCTAACCCCTAACCCTAACACTAACCCCTAACCCTAACCCTAACCCTAACCCTAACCCTAACCCTAACCCTAACCCTAAACCCTAACCCTAACAGACAGACAGACAGACAGAGAGACAGAGAGAGAGAGAGACACAGACAGACAGTCAGAGAGAGAGACAGACAGGCAGAGAGAGAGACAGACAGACAGACAGACAGAGAGAGAGACAGACAGGCAGAGAGAGAGACAGACAGACAGACAGACAGAGAGAGAGACAGACAGACAGGCAAAGAGAGAGACAGACAGGGAGAGAGACAGACAGACAGACAGACAGACAGACAGACAGACAGACAGACAGACAGACAGACAGACAAGACAGACAGACAGACAGACAGACAGGAGGTCTAACAATGCCTTTGGCTGAATATCTCCAGGTCATGTTAAATTTCACTGTGTGGGGCTTTTATTTTGAAAGGGTGGGACTGGGTGGGGGGGAGAGGAGACATAATCATAATGTTTGACAGACATAAACAGAGGTTATTAAATGGCAGGCTTCATCACAAACATTTCAGTTAGAATTCACTCTTTGGGGCTTTTATTTTGAAATGGTGTGTGTGTGGGGGGGGGGAGAAAGGGAGAGGAGACAGAATCATAATGTTAGATAAATGCCAGGTTTCATCACAAGCATTTCAGTTAGAATTCATTCTGTGGGGCTTTTATTTTAAAATGGGGTGTGTGTGTGGTGGGGGGGAGGGGAAAAAGTCCTCTAAGACCTGAATGACTGTATGAGAGAGAGAAACACAGAGAGAGAGAGACACACAGACACACAGAGAGAGAGACAGACAGAGAGAGACAGACAGGCAGACATACAGACAGAAAGAGAGAGACAGATAGACAGACAGAGAGAGAGAGACAGACAGAGAGAGAATGTTGAAGCCCGAAAGCATTTAAACTGGTGTCTGAGGAAGAAGAAGGCTTTGAAAGTTCAAGTTTAACAGGATTTGAAGATTTTCTCCATAGACATCCCATTAAATAAAAATTGATAAAAGCTTCAGGCTGAGAGGAGGCCAAAACTGGATTTTGTGAAAGTAAACATAGTTTCAAAGATTTTCTTCAAAAAAGTGGCTCAGGACAGATGATTTCACAGTTTCATGTCATTTTCATGAATATCTGCTGCTTTCAGCACTTTACTGCACGGATATGCATTTTCACTTTTTTTATGCTCTTAGAAGACGTTTCAGACTGAGAGGAGGCCAAAACTGGATTTTGTGAAAGTAAACATAGTTTCAAAGATTTTCTTCAAAAAAGTGTCTCAAGGACAGATGATTTCACAGTTTCATGTCATTTTCATGAATACCTGCCTTTTTCAGCACTTTACTGCACGGAGATGCATTTTCACTTTTTTATGCTCTTAAAAGACGTTTCTAACCCTAACCCTAACCCTAACCCTTAACCCTAACCCTAACACTAACCCCTAACCCTAACCCTAACCCTAACCCCACCCTAACCACTAACCCCTAACCCTAACCCTAACCCAACCCTAACCCTAACCCTAACCCTAAACCCCAACCCTAACCCTAACCCTAACCCTAACCCTAACCCTAACCCTAACCCTAACCCTAACCCTAACCCTAACCCTAACCCTAAACCCTAACCCTAACAGACAGACAGACAGACAGAGAGACAAAGAGAGAGAGAGACACAGACAGACAGTCAGAGAGAGAGACAGACAGGCAGAGAGAGAGACAGACAGACAGACAGACAGAGAGAGAGACAGACAGACAGGCAAAGAGAGAGACAGACAGGGAGAGAGACAGACAGACAGACAGACAGACAGACAGACAGACAGACAGACAGACAGACAGACAGACAGACAGACAGACAGACAGACAGGAGGTCTAACAATGCCTTTGGCTGAATATCTCCAGGTCATGTTAAATTTCACTGTGTGGGGCTTTTATTTTGAAAGGGTGGGACTGGGTGGGGGGAGAGGAGACATAATCATAATGTTTGACAGACATAAACAGAGGTTATTAAATGGCAGGCTTCATCACAAACATTTCAGTTAGAATTCACTCTTTGGGGCTTTTATTTTGAAATGGGGTGTGTGTGTGGTGGGGGGGAGGGGAAAAAGTCCTCTAAGACCTGAATGACTGTATGAGAGAGAGAAACACACAGAGAGAGACACACACAGACACACAGAGAGAGACACAGACAGGCAGACATACAGACAGAAAGAGAGAGACTGTCTGTCTCTCTCTCTGCCTGTCTGTCTCTCTCTCTCTCTGTCTGTCTGTCTCTCTCTGCCTGTCTGTCTGTCTCTCTCTCTCTCTCTGTCTCTCTGTCTCTCTGTCTGTCTGTCTCTCTGTCTGTCTGTCTCTCTCTGCCTGTCTGTCTCTCTCTCTGCCTGTCTGTCTGTCTGTCTGTTTGTCTGTCTGCTGTCTGTCTGTCTCTGCCTGTCTCTGTCTCTCTCTGCCTGTCTGTCTGTCTGTCTCTCTCTCTGCCTGTCTCTGTCTCTCTCTCTGTCTGTCTGTCTGTCTGTCTCTCTCTGTCTGTCTCTCTCTCTGTGTGTTTCTCTCTCTCATACAGTCATTCAAGTCTTAGAGGACTTTTTCCCCTCCCCCCCCCCCCACCACACACACACACACCCCATTTTAAAATAAAAGCCCCACAGAATGAATTCTAACTGAATTCTAACATTATGATTCTGTCTCCTCTCCCTTCCCCCCCCCCCCCCCACACACACACCATTTCAAAATAAAAGCCCCAAAGAGTGAATTCTAACTGAAATGTTTGTGATAAAGCCTGCCATTTAATAACCTCTGTTTATGTTTGTCAAACATTATGATTATGTCTCCTCTCCCCCCACCCAGTCCCACCCTTTCAAAATAAAAGCCCCACACAGTGAAATCTATGGATGCCAAATCTGTGCCCAATCTGCCATTATAGACTCGGGCCTATTCTGGCTGTGACATGGCAGCCTGTTAATCGTCAGACAGCACTGAAACGGGCTGTGGCCCGTTGATGGCTGCCAAATCTGGGCCCAATCTGGCATTATAGACTTGGGCCTATACTGGCTGAGACATGGCGCCAGGTTAATCGACAGCCAGCACTGAAACAGGTCTGGCATTATAGAAATGGGCCTTAACTGGCTAATTGATAAAATATTGTAATGTAGCCAAACAATCATCATATTGTAGGAGCGCAGGGATTAACCGAGTGTCTCTTTTTGGCTGCTCACCTCTGTTGTCGTTTATTTCAACTCTCACAAACATTTCAAGCCGAACACTGCCATCACCTCCTTTAAACCCAACATGACATCACGTTCCCATGGCTATGCCACTCCCCTAGTCCTGATGAATTATGTCCTCAAGTGCATACGCCCCCCCAGAATTCACCAAGTTAGGACGCAACTGTCGACTGAAAAAAGCAAGTGGCTGGCTCAATCGACCAGGAGCAGGAGCCAGGGCGGCCATCGGAGGAAGCTTCCGGGCCTTGTAGCAGTGTGCTGGAAGGGTAGGAGGATGCCCCCGCCGTGGGGGTTCGGCCACCCTGGACCAACCGGTACAGGTCCAGATGTGCTGGTTTCAGGCGATCCACCGATAGTTTCCCGCCAATGTTCACTTTGAAGGTTTCCCCGGTCTCTAGTACACGAAACGGGCCCTCGTAGGGAGCTTTTATAGGGTCCATGGTGGCCGTCCTGGCGAATGAACACATATTCTTCTGCCTTAAGGCTGGACGGGATATGCGAATTTGGGAGGCCGTGTTGCGACGTAGGCACAGGTGTGAACACTGGCTTTTTCCAGGAGAGTGGCCCGCTGCTGTGTCGCAGACCAAGGGTCTGTGACCTTAGTGATGTTTATAAACACAGACTCAGACACACAGGCACATACACTCCTCTCCCTCTCTCTCTCTCTGTGTGTCTCTCTCTGTGTGTCTCTCTCTCATACAGTCATTCAGGTCTTAGAGGAGTTTTTCCCCTCCACCCCTCCCCCCACCACACACACACACACACACACACACACACCATTTTAAAATAAAAGCCCCACAGAATGAATTCTAACTGAAATGCTAACTTCTACTACTACTGCTACTACAAATACCACTACTGCTACAACTAGTACTTATTCTAATGCTACTAATACTTCTACTCCTAATAATACTTATAATACAACTACAACTTCTACTACTACTACTACTACAAATATCACTACTGCTGACAGTTTTTTTAAGCTACAGAAACCGTTCAAATATCAAAATGTTCAGCTTTCAGGAGAGGGGATATGACTTTCCATATCTTTAATCTTTAAACTTTGAATTATTAAGCTTTTAGCAATTTTTATTTAATGGGATGTCTGGAGAAAATCTTCAAATCCTGTTAAACTTGAACTTTCAAAGCCTTCTTCTTCCTCATACTTTCAGCTACAGACACCAGTTTAAATGCTTTCGGGCTTCAACATTCTCTCTCTGTCTGTCTGTCTCTCTGACTCTCTCTTTCTGTCTTTCTGTATGTCTGTGTCTCTCTGTCTGTCTCTCTCTCTGTGTGTCTCTCTCTCAGTGTGTCTCTCTCTCTCTGTGTTTCTCTCTCTCATACAGTCATTCAAGTCTTAGAGGACTTTTTCCCCTCCCCCCCACCACACACAACACACACCCCATTTTAAAATAAAATCGCCATTGAAGCCACATTTCTTACACTACAGACACCATTTTCACAGGATCTGTTTTTCAAATCATCCTTCCTCTCAATTTCCAATATTGGAGCAATAGGAGCTACGGTTATGGGAATTTTGAGGATTTGTTTGAGAGTTGTTTCACAGTTTTATCTACATTAAAAGACTGCAGGCACACAGGTGTTTGTAATTAGTGATGTTTATAAACACATAATCAGACACACAGGCACATACACTCCTCTCTCTCTCTCTGTATGTGTCTCTCTCTCATACAGTCATTCAGGTCTTAGAGGACTTTTCCCCCTCCACCCCTCCACCCACCACACGCACACACACACACACACACACACACACACACACACACACACACACACACACACACACACACACACACACACACCATTTTAAAATAAAAGCCCCACAGAATGAATTCTAACTGAAATGCTTGTGATGAAACCTGTCATTTAATAACCTTTTTATGTTCATCTAACATTATGATCCTGTCTCCTCTCCCCTTCTGCCCCCCCCCACCCCCATTTCAAAATAAAAGCCCCACAGAATGAATTCTAACTGAAATGCTAACTTCTACTACTACTGCTACTACAAATACCACTACTGCTACAACTAGTACTTATTCTAATGCTACTAATACTTCTACTCCTAATAATACTTATAATACAACTACAACTTCTACTACTACTACTACTACAAATATCACTACTGCTGACAGTTTTTTTAAGCTACAGAAAGCGTTCAAATATCAAAATGTTCAGCTTTCAGGAGACTTTCCATAACTTTAATCTTTAAACTTTGAATTATTAAGCTTTTAGCAATTTTTATTTAATGGGATGTCTATGGAGAAAATCTTCAAATCCTGTTAAACTTGAACTTTCAAAGCCTTCTTCTTCCTCATACTTTCAGCTACAGACACCAGTTTAAATGCTTTCGGGCTTCAACATTCTCTCTCTGTCTGTCTCTCTCTCTCTTTCTGTCTTTCTCTCTCTCTCTCTGTCTGTCTCTCTGACTCTCTCTTTCTGTCTGTCTGTCTGTCTGTCTCTCTCTGTCTGTCTCTCTCTCTGTGTGTCTCTCTCTCTGTGTGTCTCTCTCTGTGTGTGTTTCGCTCTCTGTGTGTTTCTCTCTCTCATACAGTCATTCAAGTCTTAGAGGACTTTTTCCCCTCCCCCCCACCACACACACACACACCCCATTTTAAAATAAAATCGCCATTGAAGCCACATTTCTTACACTACAGACACCATTTTCACAGGATCTGTTTTTCAAATCATCCTTCCTCTTAATTTCCAAAATTGGAGCAATAGGAGCTACGGTTATGGGAATTTTGAGGATTTGTTTGAGAGTTGTTTCACAGTTTTATCTCCATTAAAAGACTGCAGGCACACAGGTGTTTGTAATTAGTGATGTTTATAAACACATACTCAGACACACAGGCACATACACTCCTCCCTCTCTCTCTGTATGTGTCTCTCTCTCATACAGTCATTCAGGTCTTAGAGGACTTTTCCCCCTCCACCCCTCCCCCCACCACACGCACACACACACACACACACACACACACACACACACACACACACACACACACACACACACACACACACACACACACACACACCATTTTAAAATAAAAGCCCCACAGAATGAATTCTAACTGAAATGCTTGTGATGAAACCTGTCATTTAATAACCTTTTTATGTTCATCTAACATTATGATCCTGTCTCCTCTCCCCTTCTGCCCCCCCCCCCCACCCCCATTTCAAAATAAAAGCCCCACAGAATGAATTCTAACTGAAATTCTAACTTCTACTACTACTGCTACTACAAATACCACTACTGCTACAACTAGTACTTATTCTAATGCTACTAATACTTCTACTCCTAATAATACTTATAATACAACTACAACTTCTACTACTACTACTACTACAAATATCACTACTGCTGACAGTTTTTTTAAGCTACAGAAAGCGTTCAAATATCAAAATGTTCAGCTTTCAGGAGACTTTCCATATCTTTAATCTTTAAACTTTGAATTATTAAGCTTTCAGCATTTTTTATTTAATGGGATGTCTATGGAGAAAATCTTCAAATCCTGTTAAACTTGAACTTTCAAAGCCTTCTTCTTCCTCATACTTTCAGCTACAGACACCAGTTTAAATGCTTTCGGGCTTCAACATTCTCTCTCTGTCTGTCTCTCTCTCTCTTTCTGTCTTTCTCTCTCTCTGTCTGTCTCTCTGACTCTCTCTTTCTGTCTGTCTGTCTGTCTGTCTGCCTCTCTCTGTGTGTCTCTCTCTCTGTGTGTCTCTCTCTCTGTGTGTTTCGCTCTCTGTGTGTTTCTCTCTCTGTGTGTCTCTCTCTCTGTGTGTCTCTCTCTCTGTGTGTTTCGCTCTCTGTGTGTTTCTCTCTCTCATACAGTCATTCAAGTCTTAGAGGACTTTTTCCCCTCCCCCCACCACACACACACACACCCCATTTTAAAATAAAATCGCCATTGAAGCCACATTTCTTACACTACAGACACAATTTTCACATGATCTGTTTTTCAAATCATCCTTCCTCTCAATTTCCAATATTGGAGCAATAGGAGCTACGGTTATGGGAATTTTGAGGATTTGTTTGAGAGTTGTTTCACAGTTTTATCTCCATTAAAAGACTGCAGGCACACAGGTGTTTGTAATTAGTGATGTTTATAAACACAGACTCAGACACACAGGCACATACACTCCTCTCCCTCTCTCAACTCTCTGTATGTGTCTCTCTCTCATACAGTCATTCAGGTCTTAGAGGACTTTTTCCCCTCCACCCCTCCCCCCACCACACGCACACACACACACACACACACACACACACCATTTTTAAATAAAAGCCCCACAGAATGAATTCTAACTGAAATGCTTGTGATGAAACCTGTCATTTAATAACCTTTTCATGTTCATCTAACATTATGATCCTGTCTCCTCTCCCCTTCTGCCCCCCCCCCCCACACCCCATTTCAAAATAAAAGCCCCACAGAATGAATTCTAACTGAAATGCTAACTTCTACTACTACTGCTACTACAAATACCACTACTGCTACAACTAGTACTTATTCTAGCTACTAATACTTCTACTCCTAATAATAATTATAATACAACTACAACTTTTACTACTACTACTACTACAAATATCACTACTGCTGACAGTTTTTTTAAGCTACAGAAACTGTTCAAATATCAAAATGTTCAGCTTTCAGGAGAGGGGATATGACTTTCCATATCTTTAATCTTTAAACTTTGAATTATTAAGCTTTTAGCAATTTTTATTTGATGGGATGTCTATGGAGAAAATCTTCAAATCCTGTTAAACTTGAACTTTCAAAGCCTTCTTCTTCCTCATACTTTCAGCTACAGACACCAGTTTAAATGCTTTCGGGCTTCAACATTCTCTCTCTGTCTGTCTCTCTCTCTCTTTCTGTCTTTCTCTCTCTCTCTCTGTCTGTCTCTCTGACTCTCTCTTTCTGTCTGTCTCTCTCTGTCTGTCTCTCTCTCTCTGTGTCTCTCTCTCTGTGTGTTTCTCTCTCTCATACAGTCATTCAAGTCTTAGAGGACTTTTTCCCCTCCCCCCCACCACACACACACACCCCATTTTAAAATAAAAGCCCCACAGAATGAATTCTAACTGAAATGCTTGTGATGAAACCTGTCATTTATCTAACATTATGATTCTGTCTCCTCTCCCTCCCCCCCCCCCCACACACACACCATTTCAAAATAAAAGCCCCAAAGAGTGAATTCTAACTGAAATGCTTGTGATGAAGCCTGCCATTTAATAACCTCTGTTTATGTGTGTCAAACATTATGATTATGTCTCCTCTCCCCCCTACCCAGTCCCACCCTTTCAAAAAACAAGCCCCACACAGTGAAATCTAATATGACCTGGAGATATTCAGCCAAAGGCATTGTTAGACCTCCTGTCTGTCTGTCTGTCTGTCTCTCTCCCTGTCTGTCTCTCTCCCTGTCTGTCTCTCTCTCTGCCTGTCTGTCTGTCTCTCTCTCTCTCTGTCTCTCTGTCTCTCTGTCTGTATCTCTGTCTGTCTGTCTCTCTCTGCCTGTCTGTCTCTCTCTCTGCCTGTCTGTCTGCCTGTCTGTTTGTCTGTCTGTCTGTCTTTCTCTCTCTCTCTGCCTGTCTGTCTCTCTCTGCCTGTCTGTCTGTCTGTCTCTCTCTCTGCCTGTCTCTCTCTCTGTCTGTCTGTCTGTCTGTCTGTCTGTCTGTCTATCTGTCTCTCTCTCTGCCTGTCTGTCTCTCTCTCTCTCTCTGTCTGTCTGTCTCTCTCTGCCTGTCTGTCTCTCTCTCTGCCGTCTGTCTGTCTCTCTCTCTCTCTGTCTCTCGGTCTCTCTGTCTCTCTGTCTCTCTGTCTCTCTGTCTGATTTTCTGTCTGTCTGTCTCTCTCTGCCTGTCTGTCTCTTCCACTCACTCACTGAGTCCATCTAACTGTCTGTCTGACTAGTTTTTAATGAACATGGCCAGTGACCGTTGTATCTCTTCCTTTCAAAGAATCTGTCCGTCGTAATTCTGTGACCGCAAATGCAAGCGATGGAGAAACGGAGCGATGGCTCCAGCTGGCATCCGATCGAGATGGAAGGAGAAGAGAGCGGGCCTTGAGGCAAGCGGCCCCTGAACCACAAGTCTTAGTAAGTGTGCATTCAATACTCAACACATTCTCACCCTAATGTGTCAAATACCGCATTCACTGCTACTAAGCTTCAAACAATGACTGTACGTTCCCCTCTAGTGTCAGTTTTGGATGTGTCAGGGATGCTCATTACATGCATACCTGTCTTATACAAAAAAATGAATTTCCACCTAAATGGTTTAGGCAACAAAACCATTTATTTACTGTTGGTTTAGGAAAAGAGAGTCTGAGTCTTGTGACTTACGACACTAACGACTCACTTGACTAACAACAACTTAGTTACGCATGTTTACAACAGTGGTCTCCTTGACAACAGTCCTGTGTTTGTTTGACCCATTTATCACTCTCCGGCTTGTGTGGATGTTAGAGTCAAAAATCTAAATGACTAATTATAATATGTGTGCTCACAAAGTCTGGTGTCCTCACTTGAACTTCATGGCCTGCGTCCTCATGTGAATGTGTGTGTGTGAACTTACTCTGACATTACACAGCGTCTGGGAAAGAAAGCATTCTCAGCCTGTAAATGATAATAAGGAAGATAGACACAGAGTTGTTTTGAGAAAGAGACCTTTGTGCCAGAACATATGCTCAAGTGAAGTTCTGTGAAATCAACTGTCCTGAGTAACTTTTTTGAAGAAAATCTTTGAAACTATGTTTACTTTCAAAAATCCACGTTTGGCCTCCTCTCAGCCTGAAACGTCTTTTAAGAGCATAAAAAGTGAAAATGCATCTCTAAGGCAGTAAAGTGCTGAAAGTAACAGATATTCATGAAAATGACATGAAACTGTGAAATCAACTGACCTGAGACACTTTTTTGAAGAAAATCTTTGAAACTATGTTTACTTTCAAAAATCCACTTTTGGCCTCCTCTCAGCCTGAAACGTCTTTTAAGAGCATAAAAAAGTGAAAATGCATCTCCGTGCAGTAAAGTGCTGAAAGCAGCAGATATTCATGAAAATGACATGAAACTGTGAAATCAACTGTCCTGAGACACTTTTTTGAAAAAAATCTTTGAAACTATATTTACTTTCACAAAATCCAGTTTTGGCCTCCTCTCAGCCTGAAACGTCTTTTAAGAGCATAAAAAAGTGAAAATGCATCTCCGTGCAGTAATGTGCTGAAAGCAGCAGATATTCATGAAAATGACATGAAACTGTGAAATCAACTGTCCTGAGTAACTTTTTTGAAGAAAATCTTTGAAACTATGTTTACTTTCAAAAATCCACGTTTGGCCTCCTCTCAGCCTGAAACGTCTTTTAAGAGCATAAAAAGTGAAAATGCATCTCTAAGGCAGTAAAGTGCTGAAAGTAGCAGATATTCATGAAAATGACATGAAACTGTGAAATCAACTGACCTGAGACACTGTTTTGAAGAAAATCTTTGAAACTATGCTTACTTTCACAAAATCCAGTTTTGGCCTCCTCTCAGCCTGAAACGTCTTTTAAGAGCATAAAAAGTGAAAATGCATCTCTAAGGCAGTAAAGTGCTGAAAGCAGCAGATATTCATGAAAACATCATGAAACTGTGAAATCAACTGTCCTGAGTAACTTTTTTGAAGAAAATCTTTGAAACTATGTTTACTTTCAAAAATCCACGTTTGGCCTCCTCTCATCCTGAAACGTCTTTTAAGAGCATAAAAAGTGAAAATGCATCTCTAAGGCAGTAAAGTGCTGAAAGCAGCAGATATTCATGAAAACATCATCAAACTGTGAAATCAACTGTCCTGAGTAACTTTTTTGAAGAAAATCTTGAAACTATGCTTACTTTCAAAAATCCACTTTTGGCCTCCTCTCAGCCTGAAACGTCTTTTAAGAGGCATAAAAGTGAAAATGCATCTCTAAGGCAGTAAAGTGCTGAAAGCAGCAGATATTCATGAAAACATCATGAAACTGTGAAATCAACTGTCCTGAGTAACTTTTTTGAAGAAAATCTTTGAAACTATGTTTACTTTCAAAAATCCACGTTTGGCCTCCTCTCATCCTGAAACGTCTTTTAAGAGCATAAAAAAGTGAAAATGCATCTCCGTGCAGTAAAGTGCTGAAAGCAGCAGATATTCATGAAATGACATGAAACTGTGAAATCAACTGTCCTGAGACACTTTTTGAAGAAAATCTTTGAAACTATGTTTACTTTCAAAAATCCACTTTTGGCCTCCTCTCAGCCTGAAACGTCTTTTAAGAGCATAAAAAGTGAAAATGCATCTCTAAGGCAGTAAAGTGCTGAAAGCAGCAGATATTCATGAAAACATCATCAAACTGTGAAATCAACTGTCCCTGAGTAACTTTTTGAAGAAAATCTTTGAATACTATGTTTACTTCAAAAATCCACGTTTGGCCTCCTCTCAGCCTGAAACGTCTTTTAAGAGCATAAAAAGTGAAAATGCATCTCTAAGGCAGTAAAGTGCTGAAAGCAGCAGATATTCATGACAATGACATGAAACTGTGAAATCAACTGACGTGAGAAACTTTTTTGAAGAAAATCTTTGAAACTATGCTTATACTTTCACAAAATCCAGTTTTGGCCTCCTCTCAGCCTGAAACGTCTTTTAAGAGCATAAAAAGTGAAAATGCATCTCTAGGCAATTAAAGTGCTGAAAGCAGCAGATATTTATGATAACATCATGAAACTGTGAAATCAACTGTCCTGAGTAACTTTTTTGAAGAAAATCTTTGAAACTATGTTTACTTTCAAAAATCCACGTTTGGCCTCCTCTCAGCCTGAAACGTCTTTTAAGAGCATAAAAAGTGAAAATGCATCTCTAAGGCAGTAAAGTGCTGAAAGTAGCAGATATTCATGAAAATGACATGAAACTGTGAAATCAACTGACCTGAGACACTGTTTTGAAGAAAATCTTTGAAACTATGCTTACTTTCACAAAATCCAGTTTTGGGCTCCTCTCAGCCTGAAACGTCTTTTAAGAGCATAAAAAGTGAAAATGCATCTCTAAGGCAGTAAAGTGCTGAAAGCAGCAGATATTCATGAAAACATCATGAAACTGTGAAATCAACTGTCCTGAGTAACTTTTTTGAAGAAAATCTTTGAAACTATGTTTACTTTCAAAAATCCACGTTTGGCCTCCTCTCATCCTGAAACGTCTTTTAAGAGCATAAAAAAGTGAAAATGCATCTCCGTGCAGTAAAGTGCTG
>JAVDOI010000386.1:10000-61994 GCA_032191485.1 Leptoclinus maculatus
CTAACCCTAACCCTAACCCTAACCCTAACCCTAACCCTAACCCTAACCCTAACCCTAACCCTAACCCTAACCCTAACCCTAACCCTAACCCTAACCCTAACCCTAACCCTAACCCTAACCCTAACCCTAACCCTAACCCTAACCCTAACCCTAACCCTAACCCTAACCCTAACCCTAACCCTAACCCTAACCCTAACCCTAACCCTAACCCTAACCCTAACCCTAACCCTAACCCTAACCCTAACCCTAACCCTAACCCTAACCCTAACCCTAACCCTAACCCTAACCCTAACCCTAACCCTAACCCTAACCCTAACCCTAACCCTAACCCTAACCCTAACCCTAACCCTAACCCTAACCCTAACCCTAACCCTAACCCTAACCCTAACCCTAACCCTAACCCTAACCCTAACCCTAACCCTAACCCTAACCCTAACCCTAACCCTAACCCTAACCCTAACCCTAACCCTAACCCTAACCCTAACCCTAACCCTAACCCTAACCCTAACCCTAACCCTAACCCTAACCCTAACCCTAACCCTAACCCTAACCCTAACCCTAACCCTAACCCTAACCCTAACCCTAACCCTAACCCTAACCCTAACCCTAACCCTAACCCTAACCCTAACCCTAACCCTAACCCTAACCCTAACCCTAACCCTAACCCTAACCCTAACCCTAACCCTAACCCTAACCCTAACCCTAACCCTAACCCTAACCCTAACCCTAACCCTAACCCTAACCCTAACCCTAACCCTAACCCTAACCCTAACCCTAACCCTAACCCTAACCCTAACCCTAACCCTAACCCTAACCCTAACCCTAACCCTAACCCTAACCCTAACCCTAACCCTAACCCTAACCCTAACCCTAACCCTAACCCTAACCCTAACCCTAACCCTAACCCTAACCCTAACCCTAACCCTAACCCTAACCCTAACCCTAACCCTAACCCTAACCCTAACCCTAACCCTAACCCTAACCCTAACCCTAACCCTAACCCTAACCCTAACCCTAACCCTAACCCTAACCCTAACCCTAACCCTAACCCTAACCCTAACCCTAACCCTAACCCTAACCCTAACCCTAACCCTAACCCTAACCCTAACCCTAACCCTAACCCTAACCCTAACCCTAACCCTAACCCTAACCCTAACCCTAACCCTAACCCTAACCCTAACCCTAACCCTAACCCTAACCCTAACCCTAACCCTAACCCTAACCCTAACCCTAACCCTAACCCTAACCCTAACCCTAACCCTAACCCTAACCCTAACCCTAACCCTAACCCTAACCCTAACCCTAACCCTAACCCTAACCCTAACCCTAACCCTAACCCTAACCCTAACCCTAACCCTAACCCTAACCCTAACCCTAACCCTAACCCTAACCCTAACCCTAACCCTAACCCTAACCCTAACCCTAACCCTAACCCTAACCCTAACCCTAACCCTAACCCTAACCCTAACCCTAACCCTAACCCTAACCCTAACCCTAACCCTAACCCTAACCCTAACCCTAACCCTAACCCTAACCCTAACCCTAACCCTAACCCTAACCCTAACCCTAACCCTAACCCTAACCCTAACCCTAACCCTAACCCTAACCCTAACCCTAACCCTAACCCTAACCCTAACCCTAACCCTAACCCTAACCCTAACCCTAACCCTAACCCTAACCCTAACCCTAACCCTAACCCTAACCCTAACCCTAACCCTAACCCTAACCCTAACCCTAACCCTAACCCTAACCCTAACCCTAACCCTAACCCTAACCCTAACCCTAACCCTAACCCTAACCCTAACCCTAACCCTAACCCTAACCCTAACCCTAACCCTAACCCTAACCCTAACCCTAACCCTAACCCTAACCCTAACCCTAACCCTAACCCTAACCCTAACCCTAACCCTAACCCTAACCCTAACCCTAACCCTAACCCTAACCCTAACCCTAACCCTAACCCTAACCCTAACCCTAACCCTAACCCTAACCCTAACCCTAACCCTAACCCTAACCCTAACCCTAACCCTAACCCTAACCCTAACCCTAACCCTAACCCTAACCCTAACCCTAACCCTAACCCTAACCCTAACCCTAACCCTAACCCTAACCCTAACCCTAACCCTAACCCTAACCCTAACCCTAACCCTAACCCTAACCCTAACCCTAACCCTAACCCTAACCCTAACCCTAACCCTAACCCTAACCCTAACCCTAACCCTAACCCTAACCCTAACCCTAACCCTAACCCTAACCCTAACCCTAACCCTAACCCTAACCCTAACCCTAACCCTAACCCTAACCCTAACCCTAACCCTAACCCTAACCCTAACCCTAACCCTAACCCTAACCCTAACCCTAACCCTAACCCTAACCCTAACCCTAACCCTAACCCTAACCCTAACCCTAACCCTAACCCTAACCCTAACCCTAACCCTAACCCTAACCCTAACCCTAACCCTAACCCTAACCCTAACCCTAACCCTAACCCTAACCCTAACCCTAACCCTAACCCTAACCCTAACCCTAACCCTAACCCTAACCCTAACCCTAACCCTAACCCTAACCCTAACCCTAACCCTAACCCTAACCCTAACCCTAACCCTAACCCTAACCCTAACCCTAACCCTAACCCTAACCCTAACCCTAACCCTAACCCTAACCCTAACCCTAACCCTAACCCTAACCCTAACCCTAACCCTAACCCTAGCTCAATGGGAGTCTATGGCAGCTATACCAAAGGAAACAGCTAAAGACACCAAACTTCATACACAGGTGCTAGGGCATGCCTGGAATACACACACAACATTTCATGAGGCTAGGACAAACTGTCAAAAAGTTATAGACGATCGCCGCTCGGCGATCGTGGCTATTACCCCCTTACCTAACCCTAACCCCTAACCCTAACCCTCTAACCCTAACCCGCCGCTCGGCGATCGTGGCTATTACCCCCTTACCTAACCCTAACCCAACATTTCAGAAGGATAGGACCAACTGTCAAAAAGTTATAGACGATCGCCGCTAACCCTAACCCTAACCCAGCATCCCCCCAGCCGTATGTACTGACCGAGTGCAGGTAAGGGGGTAATAACCACGATCATCAAATTGATGATCCTCCAATCGTCTATAACTTTTTTTAATTTGTTGTGTGTGTTTGTCTTATGCCTGTGCTGATGTGTATTACATTTGGAGACTGTGGCTCCTTCCTTTGGTATGGGTGTGGTTGTGATTAGGGTTAGGGAATTAGGGGTATATGGCCCAGCTTTTGCACGGACCGTCGGTGGTTAGGGTTAGGGTGGGTTAGGGTTAGGATAAGGGATGATAACCACAGTTTCACGGGCCCTTTTGTAATTGCTTTTGATAGGAAGGTCCTAGAGACATGGAAGTTTGCTCCCTCAGTACTAATTATCACTCCGGATGGAACAGTAGTTGTGGCGAGTCTCTGTGACCTTGGGAAGGGGTCAAAGCGGCAAAAGTGCTCATTGGCTCACGGGCCCTTTTGGAAATACTTTTGATAGGAAGGTCCTAGAGCCTTGCAAGTGGGCTCTACCCCCCCTAATGTGGCCATTGCGGTTAGGGTTAGAACCTCCAAGAGGTAATAAATCCCCTTCACCATATATGGTGAAGAGGCTTAGATGGTGTATAGCTGTTGGCCACTTGGTGCTAGCCTCCTGTAAACTTTCTGAGTGTGTTGGTATTAAGCCAGAGCACGCGTGTGTGTCAAAGTTTGGTGTCTGTAGCTCGTTCCTTTGGTATGAGTGACATGCGCTGGCCCGTGCCTTGCCTTAGATCTCTATTCAACTGCGGAGTCGATGGACGACGCGGGGAGATCTATGGGTATATGATTTCACCCTAACTTAAACCACGCACACAAAATAAAGATTTCATGGACAATGCATGATTCTCCAATCACCTAATTCCAAAGAAAACTTTGACAATTTCTATCTCAATAACTCTTATTTATTGACCATGACAAATATTTATGGAATGTGCATCACAAAAAGGTCTAAATTAAGGTTAAACTTTAATATCAAAGGAAGTGACATCATATTTGTTCATCTAAACAACTGTAGCAGTATGAGACCTTAAATATATCAACAACATAGATTGCATATTGCATTTGTTAATAGCTTACCTGTGATCATACACTTATTGTCTTCTGGTTGGCTCCGTTTCTTGCAAATACAATTTTAATAACACATGTGACTTATACAGCTAAACATTTATATTTGCAATTGTGGGAAGATTTTTTTTGGAATACTTACTTTGATAAAAGATTTGAGATTTTCATGCTGGATGTGCACTGCTTTCTTTGTCAATGCTCAGATGATAAATGTCTCATTCTTTTGTCAAGAACAAAGCAACACTTGTTACTTACTTAACTCATCACCACATATGCCAAAGAACAAATCACCACATACGCTCAACAATGATATAATAGAAACACACTCAGTGATTCAAAGCTACAGTTATGACAAGTCTCAAAATAAGAATGTTACACTCGAGAACATTTAAATAGAACACAGCACTACAGATTCTTGAATAGCAGAGCAACATAATAAGTACAACACACTTGGTGCAAAGAAGGTTTTTCTTTTTTCAAAAACAATAGCTTTTTGTTTGCCTGAACATGTAGAGATTGCAACATTCCCAATGCATTATACTTTTTTTTTTTTTTTCAAAAGCAACAAAAAAACATCTCAATTCCAGAGAAGGGTAGACCATACTATCACATCATGCTTAGTAATTTTCAGTTATACTGGGAATAGTACTACTTTTTATGACCATGAATTTTAGTTTTTGTAGATTGTAGAGTTTCAAACCATTGTGTTGTCCAGCAGACCGCTGCAGCAGGTTACAAGGTGTTTTAGGTGTCGGCTACATGCTGACTGGACAGCTTGGACACAGATGTCTCAAACTTCTGCTCATTTCTCTCCACAAGCTGAAGAGACTTCTTACTCCAAACGCTGTATAAAGTTTTCTGGGAATAGTCCTTTGTGAGCACCAGCGCCAAGTATTAACCACTCACTTTCTTTGATTCCTGTGAGCCAGCCGGCATCCTGCAACAACAACCACAAAATTACTATCAGCCTGAATTACTGTTGACATTATGTTCATTCCTTCCTTCCTGTATGCTGGTGGCTTTTAATTACCAGACCAAAATGTCTCACCACCACTTCTCACCTGATCCTCTACTGAAGCAGTGGGAACCACCAACACCACATCACCTCTTTTAAGTTCCAGCTCATCTGAATTTGCAGCCTCAAAGTCATGCATTGTCTCCACCTGCAGGAAGAAAACATCATCACCCCTCTGCTGACAACAGGTTGAGCATGTAAACTATTTATGTTGAAACATTACAGCACATCAACTGTGTATTTTAGAATTTTCTGCTTTAAACGTTAGAAGTTGGGTTCTGGAGGAAGACCCGCCTTGTAGAGGAAGTCATCAGGGAGTCCCGACACTCCACCAGATGGACTCATGTGTTTGATAGTCTGGTTTTCAGCTGTTACACCGTTGTCACTGATGGCAGTGGGAGAGATGATGTCAGCATCACGGTCGTCATCTCCTTCATTACTGGAGGCCGGCTCGATCACCACGGAGGGGATTGGCATCTTTTCCTGAAGACAAAAAAAATGTAATCTCACATTTGTAACCTTTCACTTTCTCTGAGTTATAATAATAAATAAATAAAGAAGCACAACTACATTTTTTATACTTAATTACATCTAAATTAATTATGTATTGTATCTCCACGTTACTGATCATAATTTAAAATTCAATGAAGAATGTGTTGTAGTGTCTGATTGGGTTAGTTGATTGAAAGTATTAACCCTTAACATGACCATTAATAGACAGACACTGGGTTTAAATTTATTATTGATTATTACAGACCCATTCACAATTGAAACACAATGATAATTAACTTGAATGCTTTTAATGCTTGTTTTGATTACCAGTCATAATGAAAGTTGAGTGATAGTTACCGATGGAGCTGCTTCACCTGGAGATGTTTTAGCTTCGTCAGCAGGAGGAATCTGTTTGATTTCATTAAACAGGAACAGTCACATACGGAGTTAACACACATTCTGCTGCATATTAGTTTAAATGTATTCAAATATATTGATATTACTCAGAACACATCAGTTTGTATTTTGGACAAACATGCAATATACAAATATTTCCCACAATTTCCATGTTAGACAGGGTTGGGGTTAAAATAAAATTGAATTGAATGATGATGATGATGGTAGTGATGATGGCTAGTGAGTATTTACTGTTTGTGATAAACACTTTCACTCACATCAGACTTGTCTTCCTTCAGGCTGCCAGAACTTTCTGCTGTATCTTCCTCACCAGCAGAGGAAGCTCTAAATTCCTCCAACTCTCCTCCAGCTCCCCCTGCTGGAGGTTCCTCACCAGCAGGTGGCGTTGGAAGCTCCTCACCAGCAGGTGGCGTTGGAAGCTCCTCACCAGCAGGTGGCGCTGGAAGCTTCTCACCAGCAGGTGGCGTTGGAAGCTCCTCACCAGCAGGTGGCGTTGGAAGCTTCTCACCAGCAGGTGGCGCTGGAAGCTCCTCACCAGCAGGTGGCGCTGGAAGCTCCTCACCAGCAGGTGGCGTTGGAAGCTCCTCACCAGCAGGTGGCGTTGGAAGCTTCTCACCAGCAGGTGGCGTTGGAAGCTCCTCACCAGCAGGTGGCGTTGGAAGCTTCTCACCAGCAGGTGGCGTTGGAAGCTCCTCACCAGCAGGTGGCGCTGGAAGCTTCTCACCAGCAGGTGGCGCTGGAAGCTTCTCACCAGCAGGTGGCGTTGGAAGCTTCTCACCAGCAGGTGGCGTTGGAAGCTTCTCACCAGCAGGTGGCGCTGGAAGCTCCTCACCAGCAGGTGGCGCTGGAAGCTTCTCACCAGCAGGTGGCGCTGGAAGCTTCTCACCAGCAGGTGGCGCTGGAAGCTTCTCACTAGCAGGGGGAGATGAAGGCTTGTCTTGTTCCTCAGCAGCTTTTGTCACTGAGGCTTCTGGAGCGTCGGTTGAGTCTGCGGTAACTTCATTCTTTTGTAAAGAAAGATAATGGTCAACCCTAAAATTGTTTCTGCAATCACTTTGAAACTTAATGTAAGGCTCAGAATTCTACATGTCTAAAAGGACCATTCATGAATACTCATCCAGCCTTCATCTCTGCTTGTGTTGTTCATCTCAACCTGCATAAAAGTTGAAAGTACTGCCCATACCTACACAACACCTTTAATTTGCAAACATGCAAAAACCTGGCTTTTCTTCCATTGACCTTCACCAACTGACTTTAACAATTTCTACGTCTACACCTTCTACCCGTTTCTTAGACCCCATCCCGACTAGGCTGCTTAAAGAAGTTTTACCTGTAGTTAGCACCTCGTTACTAGATATTATCAATCTGTCTTTACTGCCATTACATCCTGTTACAGAGACTAGATCATTTGATTGGCATTAAAGGAAACGCACTAAGCTGGTTTAAGTCCTATTTATCAAATCAATCTCAGTTTGAAAATGATGAAACCTCGATGAACACCAACGTTAGTCATGGAGTTCCACAATGTTCTGTGCTTAGACCAATTGTATTCACCTTATATATGCTTCCTTTAGGCAATATTATCAGAAAACACTCCATAAACTTCCATTGTTATGCAGATGTTACTCAATTATGTCTATCGATCAAGCCAGATGAAACCAACCAGCTCGCTGATACCATTATTACAAAAAATAGAAATGCCAGCAGAATGGTGGATAAGAACTAGTTTACTATTTATAAATGATGCAAAAACAGAATGTAAATCTTTTTTTAAATATACTAGCTTTGGCTGTAACAGTTTGTCTATTTGTGCAGAACCGTCTAGGTACGGGGTCTAATGGTATATTAGATTGATGCACGTAATACAGAACCAAAGTCCACAAGTGCAAGTTCTGTCCGAAATCTTTTAGCTGTAGCCCGTTTATAATTATATGTGGTTAACACAACAAGCTAACGCATAGATGTGCAAGGAGGAAAAAGTAAACCTCGTCCTTATCACCACATTACGGGATACAACAATTACAGAAGCAATCTGCATTTACATTGGCTTGGCTTTATGGCCATATTCCATAGTACTGCTCAGATATAACGGAACTAATAACTCCAAATATTTACTCTGTGTGCTTTAGCCACGTTACATTTATGTCACACTATCGCACTGCAATACATAAATGTTTGGGTGCTTTGAATATCTATTCAAGGTTAAGCTAATTGAAATACTGCTCCTAATGGGTTCATTTCATTTTTTTATTATTCTACTTATTTCATATTTTTTGTTTAATAGCATAAAAGATTATCCTTTTATAGCGTATTTTGACCTGTTGCCTTTTGGAAACAGAGTAATACAGGAGTGTTTGTTGTTTTTATAATAAAAATACTTTACCAAAGTTGCCCCAGCAGGAGGATTGTGTCTGTCTTTGACACTTTCACTTCTGTCTGTTCTATATAAATGAAAACTAATTGATCCGTATGCATTTGGTTTTCATTTCTGCAGTACCGATTATACCGATCAGATTATATTTTTGAGGTTACAAAGCACTATGGATCAAACAGTAAGAAGAGATACACTTGGCACAAATGTGGGCAAAAAGTATGTCTATTGCAAAAAACAGATTAAAGGATAGAACTGCTGAACAGAAGAGTACATCAAATAAATGAATAGACCATTCCAAGTCGCAAGATGTACTTAAATTTAAAACTCACCATCTTATCAAAATCGGCAAAGAATGATGGGGCAGTGGCATCCTTCAGGGAGCATGTGTCAAAAGCAGAGAAGAAGAAGAGTCACAACTGACAATCACAATCTGGAAATACATGATTGTTTTTCATTCAGAGAAGAGAAGAAGAGTCTTTAGAGAATATGAAGATACAGGACGTACAGGGAATAAGGCTTCGGAGGGTCTGATGATGTAAGCATGCAGTTAGGGTCAATGTCTACTTTAAAGTAACTAACATCAGCAGCGACCTCTGCAGCAACTTCTAATCTCTGCAGTGACCTCTGACCTCTTTGTTCCACTCAAAGACGAAACAGATAAATTCAGTAGTTAGACCTGGCCACTGACAGTTAACGAACATCTGAAAGATTGAAACTTACAGCTGGAAGGCTGAATGAACTAATATCAGAAGTCCCTGTTGACTGAAATAGCTCTGAACAATCTGCAACTAAAATATGTGTAAGCTGTAATCAGAACAGTTGAATGAATCTCTGCAAACTGCTCATTTCAATGTTTCGATGGAGAATGGGTGCAAATTCAAGTTTAGTTTGAAAAATTACCTTTGAAAATCCATTAAATGCATTGGTCACCTAAATTGAATTGCAAAGACACAAATTAGTGTTTGAAGCTTCCTGGTAAAATAAGTCTAAGATGAGCTGTAACGATAGACTCGATGTGTGAATGAAAGAATCAAATGAACAAGCAGACAAAGCAGGCAAGAGGAGAAGTGGGAGGAGCTCAGGCTGGGATCCAGGTTTCAGGACAACTACTTTCACTTCGGTTCTCAAACTGTGGGAAGGTAGAAGACAGAAAATGGGTTTTGACTTTTTTCTATTCTACCCTATACTAATCTACCACAATGAAGACGGGAGGAAGTCAAGTACCTCTTCCTTTTCTGTGTCTAGCTCTTGGTACAACTTCCCAAATCTCCGGTTTGCAGACTCATCTTCGGACATGTCTGAATTTTCTGGTTCTTTGTGAATTCTGGTAAGGATTACATCTTTAATTCCCTCTGCTGTTCCAGAGAAAGCAGCAGAAGCAAAGTTTTGTTGAGTGACAGAAGAGCCGAAGCCACTGTTGTGACTAACTTCCTGCCAGGACATGGCGTTGGAGGCAGGACCCTCAGTCCCTGAAGAGGCTGCTGGGAAAGTGCTGGCAAAAGGGTCTGTATCCCACCCACCTCTTCCATCCCAAGTGGGCACAAGTCCACCTTCTCCTGAGGTCGCAGCAAATGGATCAAATTCAAAACCACCCCCCTTGTCCCCAAACTGTGTCTGAGCAAAAGGATCTGCATCAAACGCACCTCCTCCCTGTGTTACAAGTGAGGGAACTGAATCAAACGGACCTCCTCCCTGTGTTTCAGCAAAAGGATCTGCATCAAACGCACCTCCTCCCTGTGTTACAGGTGAGGGAACTGAATCAAACGGACCTCCTCCCTGTGTTTCAGCAAAAGGATCTGAATCAAACGCACCTCCTCCCTGTGTTTCAGCAAAAGGATCTGAATCAAACGCACCTCCTCCCTGTGTTTCAGCAAAAGGATCTGAATCAAACACTCCCTCTGTTTCAGCAAAAGGATCTGCATCAAACGCACCTCCTCCCTGTGTTACAGGTGAGTGAACTGAATCAAACGCACCTCCTCCCTGTATTTCAGGTGAGAGAACTGAATCAAATGCACCTCCTCCCTGTGTTTCAGCAAAAGGAACTGAATAAAATGCACCTCCTCCCTGTGTTTCAACAAAGGGATCTGAATCAAACGCACCTCCTCCATGTGTTTCAGCAAAAGGATCTCTGTAAACTGATTTGAGATCAGTTACTTTTCCTGGCAGCTCTTCTTCTTCTGAACAGTTTCTGTCTGCTGCATCGCTCTCTGGGGAATCTTGTTCTACTGATTGAGAACGATCTGCTGCTACACCATCATATCCACAACCCAACCCCTCTGAGACATTCACTGGGGGAAAATCTTCATATAAAAGTTCATCATCGGCACTCGCCCAGCCTCCCCCTTGACCTCCATCTCCCCACTCCTCAGCGGTCTCATATTCAGACCCAGACCCATCTGGAGACCTGGACCACTTGTCCCCTCTGTCCTCTGTACTGTCCTCAATCTGTTCACCATACTCATTGGTGAATATCAGTCCTGGGGTGGACTTCCTGCGATCTTCCTGCCCTGCATCTCCCACTGAGTCTGAGAGTCTTGTCTCAACTTCATCACCTCTAACTGCAGAGGAATGAAGGTCGGGGTTAGTTTGAGAGTTCCAGCTGCTAACCTCATCTTCAGCTGCTGTGGCTACCTCACTGTCCTGAGGAGGTGTAGCTGTGTCTGCACCTGGCTGCCAGCCGTCTGTCTGGGGCAAGTCATGAGGAGGTGAAGCTGTGTCTGCACCAGGCTGCCAGCCGTCTGTCTGGGGCAAGTCCTGAGCCCCATGTGCCCCACCCTGTGTCCCCTCTGGCCCTACAGCAGGGGCCTCCACTCCTGGAGCAGCATCTTCATTTGCTGACACTGAACCAAAGTCAGCGGACCAGTTGGCGACGAAGCTGGTGTCTGCAGGCTGCTTGGGAAAAGCAGGAAATGTAGTGTTAAAGTTTGACCCCCCTGCTCTAAACCCACAGCTCTGAGTCAAACTGGATGCAAATACACAGTGTGTGTGTTTTTTAAGACCAAGACAGGAATGATGTGAGAATCTAGACAGGTTGCACATAGAATACAACTATGATCAGACTGTCTAACTAAGAGATGCATGACTCAGTTTTCTACTTAACAAATCTGTGTTAGTTCCTGACTGATGTTCTACAGAGTGAACATGTGATTTTACTGATGTTCTACAGGGTGAACGTGTGATTTTACTGATGTTCTACAGGGTGAACGTGTGATTTTACTGATGTTCTACAGGGTGAACGTGTGATTTTACTGATGTTCTACAGAGTGAACATGTGATTTTACTGATGTTCTACAGGGTGAACGTGTGATTTTACTGATGTTCTACAGAGTGAACATGTGATTTTACTGATGTTCTACATAGTGAACGTGTGATTTTACTGATGTTCTACAGAGTGAACATGTGATTTTACTGATGTTCTACAGGGTGAACGTGTGATTTTACTGATGTTCTACAGAGTGAACATGTGATTTTACTGATGTTCTACAGAGTGAACATGTGATTTTACTGATGTTCTACAGAGTGAACATGTGATTTTACTGATGTTCTACAGAGTGAACGTGTGATTTTACTGATCTACAGAGTGAACGTGTGATTTTACTGATGTTCTACAGGGTGAACGTGTGATTTTACTGATGTTCTACAGAGTGAACATGTGATTTTACTGATGTTCTACAGAGTGAACATGTGATTTTACTGATGTTCTACATAGTGAACGTGTGATTTTACTGATCTACAGAGTGAACGTGTGATTTTACTGATGTTCTACAGAGTGAACATGTGATTTGACTGATGTTCTACAGGGTGAACGTGTGATTTGACTGATGTTCTACAGGGTGAACGTGTGATTTTACTGATGTTCTACAGGGTGAACGTGTGATTTTACTGATGTTCTACAGAGTGAACATGTGATTTTACTGATGTTCTACATAGTGAACGTGTGATTTTACTGATGTTCTACAGAGTGAACATGTGATTTTACTGATGTTCTACAGGGTGAACGTGTGATTTTACTGATGTTCTACAGAGTGAACATGTGATTTTACTGATGTTCTACAGAGTGAACATGTGATTTTACTGATGTTCTACAGAGTGAACATGTGATTTTACTGATGTTCTACAGAGTGAACGTGTGATTTTACTGATCTACAGAGTGAACGTGTGATTTTACTGATGTTCTACAGGGTGAACGTGTGATTTTACTGATGTTCTACAGAGTGAACATGTGATTTTACTGATGTTCTACAGAGTGAACATGTGATTTTACTGATGTTCTACATAGTGAACGTGTGATTTTACTGATCTACAGAGTGAACGTGTGATTTTACTGATGTTCTACAGAGTGAACATGTGATTTGACTGATGTTCTACAGGGTGAACGTGTGATTTTACTGATGTTCTACAGGGTGAACGTGTGATTTTACTGATGTTCTACAGAGTGAACATGTGATTTTACTGATGTTCTACAGGGTGAACGTGTGATTTTACTGATGTTCTACAGAGTGAACATGTGATTTTACTGATGTTCTACAGAGTGAACATGTGATTTTACTGATGTTCTACAGGGTGAACGTGTGATTTTACTGATGTTCTACAGGGTGAACGTGTGATTTTACTGATGTTCTACAGGGTGAACGTGTGATTTTACTGATGTTCTACAGGGTGAACGTGTGATTTTACTGATGTTCTACAGGGTGAACGTGTGATTTTACTGATGTTCTACAGGGTGAACGTGTGATTTTACTGATGTTCTACAGAGTGAACGTGTGATTTTACTGATGTTCTACAGAGTGAACGTGTGATTTTACTGATGTTCTACATAGTGAACGTGTGATTTTACTGATGTTCTACATAGTGAACGTGTGATTTTACTGATGTTCTACAGAGTGAACGTGTGATTTTACTGATGTTCTACAGAGTGAACGTGTGATTTTACTGATGTTCTACAGAGTGAACGTGTGATTTTACTGATGTTCTACATAGTGAACGTGTGATTTTACTGATGTTCTACAGGGTGAACGTGTGATTTTACTGATGTTCTACAGAGTGAACGTGTGATTTTACTGATGTTCTACAGGGTGAACGTGTGATTTTACTGATGTTCTACAGGGTGAACGTGTGATTTTACTGATGTTCTACAGAGTGAACGTGTGATTTTACTGATGTTCTACAGGGTGAACGTGTGATTTTACTGATGTTCTACAGAGTGAACGTGTGATTTTACTGATGTTCTACAGAGTGAACGTGTGATTTTACTGATGTTCTACAGAGTGAACGTGTGATTTTACTGATGTTCTACAGAGTGAACGTGTGATTTTACTGATGTTCTACAGAGTGAACGTGTGATTTTACTGATGTTCTACAGAGTGAACGTGTGATTTTACTGATGTTCTACAGAGTGAACGTGTGATTTTACTGATGTTCTACAGAGTGAACGTGTGATTTTACTGATGTTCTACAGGGTGAACGTGTGATTTTACTGATGTTCTACAGGGTGAACGTGTGATTTGACTGATGTTCTACAGGGTGAACGCGTGATTTGACTGATGTTCTACAGGGTGAACGTGTGATTTGACTGATGTTCTACAGGGTGAACGTGTGATTTTACTGATGTTCTACAGGGTGAACGTGTGATTTGACTGATGTTCTACAGGGTGAACGTGTGATTTGACTGATGTTCTACAGGGTGAACGTGTGATTTGACTGATGTTCTACAGGGTGAACGTGTGATTTTACTGATGTTCTACAGGGTGAACGTGTGATTTGACTGATGTTCTACAGGGTGAACGTGTGATTTGACTGATGTTCTACAGGGTGAACGTGTGATTTGACTGATGTTCTACAGGGTGAACGTGTGATTTTACTGATGTTCTACATGGTGAATATCATCAGCGTGGGGACAGTGAGTTGAAATTAAAACTCACTCTTCATTAATAATTCATCGTGTTTTAGTGATGACGATAAACAGATGTGTAACTGTGTGTAACAGTGTGTAACAGGTGTGTAACAGGTGGTTAACTGCTGTGTGTAACTGTGTGTAACAGTGTGTAACAGGTGGTTAACTGCTGTGTGTAACTGTGTGTACTTACAGGTTGAGCTGTTTGGCCGTTTGCCTAAAAAAATCAGAAAAGCGTAGAAGATGGTTCAGAGATATCTACTCTGATCGGTGTACTGATGTAATGTATTCATTGATTTATTTTTAGAAAAGTATTGATTTGTAAAGTTACTACACCAACTTCACTTTTACATTCATACCCCAATCTCCAAATATATCTAACTCTAAAAATGATCACATCATAAATTTAAAAGATGTTATTCATTGTGCAGTGTAAATTCACATTTTTTAACAACTACAATTAAGACAGAAGACTTTACTTACCGACCACATATCCCAAGGCACAGCAGTCTGAAAGAGGCAGAGCACATGTGGCTCATATTATAAACACATACCAGATAAATATCAACATATTATTATCAACTGGGATGGATTTGGAATGATAAACTGGACTTTTGACTCTGACCACATCTTCACTCACTCATTAAGTCCACAGACATTTAGAAAATAATATATTCATGATTATTGTGTATGTTTTACTTATTTTTTGTATTTTGCTACAGCATCAAGAGATTAACTCTCATTTGAACACAAAACTCAACAGATTCCTTAAGCAGGTGATCAGTGACCCGTCTACCCGAGACTGTGTCAAATGAAATATGCTGAGAGCAGGTAAATCAGCAAGTTTTTGTAGTGATCTAGTTCAGTCTCTTAGTCACCAGACCATTTTGTTGGTGCAACTTGGCGTTCTGGCATTGCTTTGTCCAATCAAACATATTCCAGTGTTCTTGAGTATTCTGGTTCAAACTGTTGCAAGTGAAATGTGAATGTCAGTTAAAGAGAACCTGTGGTATCGGAGAAACACTTTCATCTGGCTGAAAAGCATCAAAGTCCATGTCGAGAAGAGATTCTCCTGGTCTTTCATTGGGCTGTGGGCAGCAGCAGCAACAACAACAACACCACCACCACACAAAGAGGTAAGCACATGTATAAAAACACACAAGGTACATATTATCTGCATCTGTTTGTTTTAGGAAATGTTAATGAACACAGAAGAGGACTCCACAGACCTGCGATGGTGAAGGTGCTGGTAAAAAATCTCCTCCAAACAGGTCGATGATCTGCTCTTCTGCCACCTCCTTGGTAGGTGTGGCTTTTGGTGGTGGAGGCACCGGCGGCCCCTTTTTAAGCTGCCAAAAAAACAAAGATGTATGTTGTATAAATTGTAAAGTCCTCTGAGGCTAATTTGTGATTTGGGGCTATAATTGAATAGAATTATTGCAATTGCTTATTATCAGGCTGCTCTAACAGGTATCTGAAGACTCTTCAGTTGATCCAGAATGCTGCAGCACTAAGAGAAGAGATCATATTACTCCTGTATTAGCTTCTCTGCACTGGCTCCCTGTATAATCTAGAATATAATTAAAAATCCTTCTGCTTACCTATAAAGCCCTGATTGGTCACGCACCATCATATTTTAAGGAGCTTATAGTACCATATTATCCTACTAGAGAGCTGCGCTCCCTAAATGCAGGGTTACTTGTGGTTCCTAGAGTCTTAAAAAGTAGAACAAGAACCAGAGTTTTCAGCTATCAAGCTCCTCTTCTGTGGAACCAGATTCCAGTATCAGTCCGGAGGGCTTAAGACTTTGCTTTTTGATAACTGCCTCTGGAATATAGTTAGAGCTGGTTCAGGTATATAGCTTTGGCTGGCTCAGGTTTATAGTTAGAGCTGGCTCAGGTTTATAGTTAGGGCTGGCTCAGGTTTATAGTTAGGGCTGGCTCAGGTTTATAGTTAGAGCTGGCTCAGGTTTATAGTTAGAGCTGGCTCAGGTTTATAGTTAGGGCTGGCTCAGGTTTATAGTTAGAGCTGGCTCAGGTTTATAGTTAGGGCTGGCTCAGGTTTATAGTTAGGGCTGGCTCAGGTTTATAGTTAGGGCTGGCTCAGGTTTATAGTTAGGGCTGGCTCAGGTTTATAGTTAGAGCTGGCTCACGTTTATAGTTAGAGCTGGCTCACGTTTATAGTTAGGGCTGGCTCAGGTTTATAGTTAGGGCTGGCTCAGGTTTATAGTTAGAGCTGGCTCACGTTTATAGTTAGGGCTGGCTCAGGTTTATAGTTAGGGCTGGCTCAGGTTTATAGTTAGGGCTGGCTCAGGTTTATAGTTATGGCTGGCTCAGGTTTATAGTTTTGGCTGGCTCAGGTTTATAGTTAGAGCTGGCTCAGGTTTATAGTTAGGGCTGGCTCAGGTTTATAGTTTTGGCTGGCTCAGGTATAAAGTTAGAGCTAGCTCAGGTATATAGTTAGAGCTGGCTCATGTTTGCCTTGGATCAGCACTAGATATGCTGCTATAGACCCAGACTGCTGGAGGACTTCCTTTGATACACTGAGCTCCTCTCTCCTCCTGTCTTCTTTATATTCATGTCCCATTAATGCACAATACTAATTTTGCTTCTTCCCCGGAGTCTTTGTGCTTTTTCTCCTTACAGGTTTCTATGGAACGTGGTTTTACTTGGACCCTGGTCGTGCCTTTTGCCATGTCCCTGCTGACACCCACTGATATTATTATTATTATAGCTTTCATTAATGTGTTGTTTTTTTTGTTTTTTGCATCAGCTTAACATCATTTTGTTGAATTTGGTTAATAAATGACACCTTTTAACATGTACTCCTACCCATCAACCGGCTTCTTTCAACATTTCAAAAGTTTTCCTCAGCCAAGCAACACCAATTTACCACCCCTTCATATTGGGTGGTGGCATGACATATACATACACATATGTACACACACATGACATATATACACATACATTACATATATACACACACACACATATTTGTCCAAATGCCTTTGACAAACATGTAAACGTTATTGAAGGCTAACACAGAGTCAGTGTCTCGTGACCTTAACTATTCTAATCTCAGCCATCAACTCTACTGTATAGAACACCTATGGTGTTATAAATTCACTCAACACATACAGTAAAACAGACAAATGTTACATGTTCACTCACCAGTTAACAGACAAAAAGAGGGCAGCAAAGAAAAACAGTCACATAAAGTTACTGTGAAGTTCCAACAGTTGACTGAACCAACAAACACATCTGATTAAAGTAAAATATATAGAAACACTATATCTGCTGGTACAGAGGTTACAACACAGTTACTTATCAATCACTCTTAAATAATCTACCAATCACTTTTATCAACCAATCATTGTTATGCATATATATCACTATATAATTATCTATCAATTACTGTTAAATTGTCTTATTATGAGACAAATATTCTCAGTAAATATTTCATTTGTATAGACCAATAACATTTGTTTTAAACCTCTGATGGAGATCTGGATCTATATACGATTAGGTCTCCCTGTGATGAAGATCTGGATCCGGTTAAGATTAGATCTCCCTGTGATGGAGATCTGGATGCGGTTAAGATTAGATCTCCCTGTGATGAAGATCTGGATCCGGTTAAGATTAGATCTCCCTGTGATGGAGATCTGGATGCGGTTAAGATTAGATCTCCCTGTGATGAAGATCTGGATCCGGTTAAGATTAGATCTCCCTGTGATGGAGATCTGGATGCGGTTAAGATTAGATCTCCCTGTGATGAAGATCTGGATCCGGTTAAGATTAGATCTCCCTGTGATGGAGATCTGGATGCGGTTAAGATTAGATCTCCCTGTGATAGAGATCTGGATCCGGTTAGGATTAGATCTCCCTGTGATGGAGATCTGGATGCGGTTAAGATTAGATCTCCCTGTGATAGAGATCTGGATCCAGATAGGGTTGGATCTACCTGTGATGAGATCTGGATCCAAATAGGGTTGGATCTACCTGTGATGAGATCTGGATCCAGATAGGGTTGGATCTACCTGTGATGAGATCTGGATCCAAATAGGGTTGGATCTACCTGTGATGAGATCTGGATCCAGATAGGGTTGGATCTACCTGTGATGAGATCTGGATCCAGATAGGGTGGGATCTACCTGTGATGAGATCTCGATCCAGATAGGGTGGGATCTACCTGTGATGAGATCTGGATCCAGATAGGGTGGGATCTACCTGTGATGAGATCTGGATCCAGATAGGGTGGGATCTACCTGTGATGAGATCTGGATCCAGATAGGGTTGGATCTACCTGTGATGAGATCTGGATCCAGATAGGGTGGGATCTACCTGTGATGAGATCTGGATCCAGATAGGGTGGGATCTACCTGTGATGAGATCTGGATCCAGATAGGGTGGGATCTACCTGTGATGAGATCTGGATCCAGATAGGGTTGGATCTACCTGTGATGAGATCTGGATCCAGATAGGGTGGGATCTACCTGTGATGAGATCTGGATCCAGATAGGGTTGGATCTACCTGTGATGAGATCTGGATCTAGATAGGGTTGGATCTACCTGTGATGAGATCTGGATCAAGTATGGATAACATATATCCATGATGAAGACCTGGATCCAGTCAGGATTTGATCCAATTGTTACTGAGATCTGCATCCAGTTATGGTAACATCTCCCTGTGATAGAGATCTGGATCCAGTTAGGATTTGATCAACCTGTGCTGAATAATTGTATCAAGATAGAGTTGATCTACCCATGATGAAGATCTGGATCCAGTTAGGATTAAATCTACTGTGATGGGGATCTGGGTCCATTTACAATTACATCTACCTATGCTGTGAATCTGGAATGATTAAGCATGAGATCTACCTGTATAGGGGATTTGGGCCGCAGTGGTCCAGGTGAGACAGGGCGGAGCATGTGATTAGAGCTGGTGTCTGGACTCTCAGGTGGACTCTCATCTTCTGGTGGTGATGGGGTTCTGGCGAGTCGCAGTGGTCCTGAATCACTGCAGGACAAGACAGAATTCATGTGATCACATGGTGTCAGAGTCTTCTGATGGCCAGTGTCAGATGTGCCAGTGTTTTAATGTAATGCTATAAAGTGGACTAAAGTTTACAAATGGCTTTCCTTATCTAACTGTCCCTATATACTTTCATCTTAATGAACAAGTTTATTGGGAAAAGACTTTTTAGATGTCCCACAAACATAAACTTAACATTGTTTAAGGAAACATGAACTGGAAATCTTTCTGTGATGTTGTGCATACGTTTCCAACAATAGAGCTAACAGGTTAGACTCAGTAGATAGTGATTGTATCTGTTTCTAAGTAGCAAAGCATGAATGTTATAGACGCACATATCACTATAACTCAGTGGCGGGCCGTGCATTTTATACCCAGGCCTTCACTGCTGTCATGCAGCTGAAATACCACCTTATAACCACATGATGGAGCCACAGCTATTATTGGTTTCTAAGGCTGTAACTATGTACGTACTCGTATTAAACCGTTCGGTACGAGGCTTACAATACGTTTGAATAACGCTAGAGCATTTGGAAAATGCAGAAGCTTAAATTCAGGAAAATATAATATTCTCTGTGCTCATGTAGGACAGTGGTTCTCAGCTGGTCTGGCTGTGGGACCCACCATCATCCCTTAATGACAAGCCGCGGCCCATTCGTCTCTTTAGGAGACCGTCTTATGATTTTACTTTGTCAACCCAAACATTAAACGTACTGCTCTGCAATCTCTTTCCTCGTCTCAGCCCCCTGTGTCACGGTGTGTGGTACTCGAGTCAGGAAACTTGTCAGAATGCCCATATTTGATTGGCTGAGCTACATCACGTGATGTGATTCACAACGCCGACTAAGCCTCTGCTGTTAAGTTTCGTTTCACGATAGTCACGTGCTCGCCCACTGACCAATCGCTGCACTAATAGTGACGTAGTTGTGGGCCGGCTGGTCTGGGGATAGCAGGCTCTGACACGTCAAAGAATATGCCCAGCATGTCAAACTAAAGATCTGATTGGTTGAACACTATGACAATCAACAATATCGTCCCCATTCACTTAAACTGCACATGGATTCACTTGTGAGTCTGCAGGCCTCGGGCCTCTCTTCTTACCTAGAGACACAGAGGTGACATCTGATTGGATAAAAGCTCTACTTAAAACAAGCTGCACTGGAAGCAGAGCAACAGAGGAAGACAGTAGCTTTTTGTGATTCTGTTTAGGCCAGCAGAGAAGGCTTTGCAGGCCCTGACGGCCCACCACTGCTATAACTTCACATCATCTCTGAAGACATAACATTAAAACACACAGATGTGACCCAGTTAACTGAGATCAATGGACTGAAAACGCCTGAGATCGTCTCAAGAACATTCTCAAAGCATTATAACAATCTGAAAGATGATTCGATCACACAGAAAAATACACACTTGATCATTTCCGTGAAATAAAATAAAATATTTTACAAAACTACGATAACTTTTAAAAATGAAAACTGACCTCGGTGCTCCTTGGATGGTGAACATTTTGTCAGAGTGCTGCTCAGCTAGTTGGGTCATCACCTCATACAGCTGCTTACATACCTGAAGGGGAACAGTTAGAAGAAAAATAACAAGTTCACCTCTCCCCATGTAACATGTGCTGTCACAAAGTGCCCAAACACACGGATGTCTGTCATGAGTCAGACTGAACAGTATAAGCTTTAAAACGTTCGTATTGTTCTAATCGTAAAAACAAAGTAGTTAACCCCCCCTACTCACCTGAGAGATCTCGCGGTGAAATTTGGCCTCCAAATTGGTTACACTCTTATAGGTGCCGATGTAGAAACCAACACGGCTACAGAAGTGAAAGACAAACAGTTTTTGATTGTTAGTGATTTTATGTCATTGTTGTTCTACAGATGATCTAAACGTTGTTGATTAAACTCTTCTTCTGTGGATCTACACACATTTTACAACAGAGGAAGTCTCAATAGTGCAGGAAGAAGCAGTGCTAGAAGGTTTGTATTTGGTTAGTCAGTCAGCTCATGAACATCTAATGTAAACAGTCAGGACGACTTCTGCAGTATCTTTACAAGTGGATGTTTTTTCTAACATTTGTTTTAACGAACTAAGCCAATCAAAGATGTTTGACTTTCAATGAAATGCTTTAATTGTACTATAAGTGTAACTAGAAGCTGACTCAGGTCTATTATCAGGGAGGGTTGTTTGATTCAGCCACATGTTGTGATAATAGTTACATTTCTGTTTGAAATGTGAGAATAATTGCAGTCAGATTGAAGGCAACAAACATAAAGAGGACCACGCTCAGCTGCTGACATTGAATGAGTTCAGGCTCCACTGCAAAGGCCTTGGAAACAGTAATTCATGCATTCAATTTGTCCCGGTTATATTACTGCAATGCACTCATGCCACACGCAACAAAACCTCAATAGACTTCAGTTTATTCAAAACGCTGCAACCAGTCTTGAGTTCAGAGGAGAGAACACATCACACCAGTTTTAAAATCACTTCATCGGCTCTCAGTCCATCTTACACTGGATTTAAAAATGTTAATAATAACTTTTAAGGCTCGTAGGGGGCTAGCTCCAGAATGTAAAAGCTGACCTTCTGACTTCCTACGAGCCTGAATGCAAGCTGAGATCCTGGTAGGTCATTTCTCGGTCCAACCTCAAAACTAAAGGCGACCGGGCCGATTATGTTCAGGCCCATCTATAAAAACCTGCCGGAGAAAATTAGGGATCTTCCTTTAAGTAAAGAAAATCACTATTTCAGACTTGCTCTTTATTGTCTTTGCTGTTGTTTTATTATTCTTTTGTGATCATAATATTGTGTTAACTGTTTGCATATTGTCTTCTTTAATTGTATATCAGGCACTTTTTCACTTATTTAGCTTTTTAAATCATTTTTACAAATAAAAGTATTATTATTATTATACCTTGCATTAAAATGCGTGATGGGTAGAGCAGGAATTTCACCGGCAGCCACGGCGGCCTGATTTAGCCGTTTTCTTCTCTGCCTCTTTCCTTTCAAAACGTTTTTTAGATACCAGTGTTTTTATTTGGGATTCTGAACTATTCTCCATCTACCCCCCTGCGCCTAAAATTGTGAAATTTACAGGTGTAAATGCACCCAAAACGCATTGAAGATGGATTGTGATTGGATCGGCCAAACCTCCCGCATTTCTGTATATTGGCATACAACTAATTATGAAAATATATTTCCACGTTCTCACATTTTTTACCAACACTAATTTTCTTTAATAGCTGTAGTAGCACCAATAACAGCAGGATAAGTATAGAACAATTAGGACTATTGATAACATTTTAAAAATAGTATTGTTATTTGCAGGTGCTAAGCTTATGTTTTTCAGCAGAAGAGATGCTAGATTATTAGTCTGAGATTTGAATTTCACCTCTTTCTCGAGTCCCAGTTTCCATAGAAACAGGTTATCAAACTCCAGACTGTAATGTCCAGTTATTTCTTCCAGTTTAACATACACAAAGCAAAATTTCGTCATCAGCTATCAGGCAGGTGTGTATGACATCTGACTCACCTGTCCCAGAGACTCGGTAGTTCATCCTGCAGACCGACGTTCAACTCATCAAACACTTTCTGAGCCTTTTTCAACTCCTCTTCTGCCTTCAAACAATAACAAGTTTGTTTAATAAAATGAACTCCATACAGCACCTGAACAGGTGACATACAGAACCTGAACAGGTGACATTCAGCACCTTGCACAGGTGACACACAGAACCTGAACAGGTGACACACAGCACCTGCACAGGTGACATTCAGCACCTGCACAGGTGACATACAGCACCTGCACAGGTGACACTCAGCACCTGCACAGGTGACACTCAGCACCTGCACAGGTGACATACAGCACCTGCACAGGTGACATTCAGCACCTGCACAGGTGACATACAGAACCTGAACAGGTGACACACAGCACCTGCACAGGTGACACTCAGCACCTGCACAGGTGACACTCAGCACCTGCACAGGCGACACTCAGCACCTGCACAGGTGACACACAGCACCTGCACAGGTGACACTCAGCACCTGCACAGGTGACACACAGAACCTGAACAGGTGACACACAGCACCTGCACAGGTGACACACAGCACCTGCACAGGTGACACACAGAACCTGAACAGGTCACATACAGAACCTGAACAGGTGACACACAGAACCTGAACAGGTGACACACAGAACCTGAACAGGTGACATACAGAACCTGAACAGGTGACATACAGCACCTGCACAGGCGACATTCAGCACCTGCACAGGTGACACTCAGCACCTGCACAGGTGACACACAGAACCTGAACAGGTGACATACAGAACCTGAACAGGTGACATACAGCACCTGAACAGGTGACACACAGCACCTGCACAGGTGACACACAGCACCTGCACAGGTGACACACAGCACCTGCACAGGTGACACACAGAACCTGAACAGGTCACATACAGAACCTGAACAGGTGACACACAGAACCTGAACAGGTGACACACAGAACCTGAACAGGTGACACACAGCACCTGAACAGGTGACATACAGCACCTGCACAGGTCACACACACAGAACCTGAACAGGTCACACACAGAACCTGAACAGGTCACATACAGAACCTGAACAGGTCACATACAGAACCTGGTCCCTGAAGTTCTAATCTCCCTGTTTAATCACACGAGGACTCACCTTCATCATCTTGCGGTCGTTCTTCATCCCTGACACCTGCAGGGTTTCGACGTGATGACGAGCACTGTCATAGTCGATGAGTTTCCGACTTCGTTTGGCCACACGAGTCTGAAACGTCACAAAGTTTCAGTTTTTAGATGAATGAGTTTCTACATCAACACTGGGATTGATTTTTTTTATCAAAAGACAAAGTGTTTGTTACTTTGAGGTCAGGAAACTGTAGCAGGTACTCATCCAGGTTCAGCAACGTCGAGTCCACCAGTTTGTTATGAAAGTCTTCCCACATTGCATCACAGTCCTGCAGGAATCGCACAACAACTCATGTTGACATAGCAACACATCAAAACTTTGAAATTATTCTGTAAGATCGCCAGGGATTAGCATGCCTCGTTTGGGCTTTGAGTTAAAGCCGGCCAGCAGAGAGACTAGAGCACTACTCCAGGTCTGTTGTGGCCAATTCATAGCTTCAGTGAAGAACTCTTCTGGGCCGTAACCTCGGACCACTTTGACTTAATAGACCCTGTAGGAGGAGCTGTTCCCACAAACAACAAAGCTCCCAGGGTCACAAGGAAAAACATTGTGGTTGGGCTTAAAATAACTGCCTAAACTAAGTAAAACGTAACAACATAACATAAACATCAGTTCAAAAGCACTCAACACTGGTCTCCTGGTTGAAAGTCCCGTGTTTGTTTGATACATCCACCTCCTCTCCCCTTTCCCCCGGAGCATCTAATAATGACGCGGATAGGTTTACATTGTAGTTACTTGAAAGACTGGTGCGTCTCATATAGACGCTTAAGGGTGTCTTGTGAACCGGTATCAGTCGCTGAGGGCCGGGACAAAGTTATATTTATTTATGTATGTACTTGACAACAAGCTGGTAACATGTAAACTTAGATAATAAAAAAGTCTTAGAGTTTAGTTTTAGTTTGTTCCCGGTGCAGAAATCTGTTTAAAACTTTGTTTGAAAATCACAAGTGTTTCAGTTTAGCTGGTGAAGACTTGCACACCTGTGTGTTACAGTGAGACCTGGTCACCTGTGTGTTACAGTGAGACCTTGTCACCTGGTCACCTGTGTGTTACAGTGAGACCTGGTCACCTGTGTGTTACAGTGAGACCTGGTCGCCTGTGTGTTACAGTGAGACCTGGTCACCTGTGTGTTACAGTGAGACCTGGTCACCTGTGTGTTACAGTGAGACCTGGACACCTGTCCCGTAATGTGGGTGATTTTATGACTCTGACCTTCCCAATGACCATGATGTCATCTTTTCCATGCCAGTCTGGTTCATAGACTTCATGCAGAGACTGTGCCAGGTTGATGGAGGCCTGCTGCATCCCTGCAGGGTCAAAAAGACAGTGAGCTGATGGACGTAGTTATTAATTTTTGATATATGTTTTATACATGATGTATGATATACTGAACAATAAATACTCTTTATCACCTTTAATGGCAGACATGTAGGCCTTCATCTCCCTCTGCAGCCGCGAGCCTTCAGACTGACAGAACAAACACAGAGCTGGTTAATAACACGGACAAACATCAGTCGTTGTACTTTAGTGAATCGTGACGGCCTCCAGTTTTCTGTTATGTTTAATAGGTGAATCTGAAGTCAGGTTCATGATTGTCAAAGATGAACTGAACTAGGCCAGAGCTAATGTCAACAATGAAGGAAACATCCTTGATAGAGAGCTGAGCATCACCACAGACCCACTTCAATACAAACTAAACCGCAGGCCCACTTCAATACAAACTAAACCGCAGGCCCACTTCAATACAAACTAACCTGCAGACCGACTTTAATACAAACTAACCTGCAGACCGACTTTAATACAAACTAACCTGCAGACCGACTTTAATACAAGCTAACCTGCAGACCGACTTTAATACAAACTAAACCACAGACCGACTTCAATACAAACTAAACCGCAGGCCCACTTCAATACAAACTAACCTGCAGACCGACTTTAATACAAACTAACCTGCAGACCGACTTTAATACAAACTAACCTGCAGACCGACTTTAATACAAACTAACCTGCAGACCGACTTTAATACAAACTAAACTGCAGACCGACTTTAATACAAACTAAACTGCAGACCGACTTTAATACAAACTAAACTGCAGACCGACTTTAATACAAACTAACCTGCAGACCGACTTTAATACAAACTAAACTGCAGACCGACTTTAATACAAACTAACCTGCAGACCGACTTTAATACAAACTAAACTGCAGACCGACTTTAATACAAACTAACCTGCAGACCGACTTTAATACAAACTAAACTGCAGACCGACTTTAATACAAACTAAACTGCAGACCGACTTTAATACAAACTAAACTGCAGACCGACTTTAATACAAACTAAACTGCAGACCGACTTTAATACAAACTAACCTGCAGACCGACTTTAATACAAACTAACCTGCAGACCGACTTTAATACAAACTAAACTGCAGACCGACTTTAATACAAACTAAACTGCAGACCGACTTTAATACAAACTAACCTGCAGACCGACTTTAATACAAACTAAACTGCAGACCGACTTTAATACAAACTAAACTGCAGACCGACTTTAATACAAACTAACCTGCAGACCGACTTTAATACAAACTAACCTGCAGACCGACTTTAATACAAACTAAACTGCAGACCGACTTTAATACAAACTAAACTGCAGACTGACTTTAATACAAACTAAACTACAGACGTTTTATATTGATATAGATTTGAGCCATTATTTCAATGGCCTTTTCTGGTTGGCACTTGTATCAATATGCAATAAGGTGTTTTAGGGCGCTTACGCATCCATTGATGACCAAATGTTTGAGTGGAAATGATGAATGGAAATACATCTGATGGAAATAATGCACACGCACATTTCTGTCTTCGTGCTAACCAGAGTTTTGGTCGGAAATCTACACAGTTATATGTGTATTGTATCGTTAGCCGCTTCAGTGAGTTTATTTAGTCAAAAACTTTGTAATGCTGGTCTGTAAACATCTCTCACCTCCTGTCTCCTGAAGTTTACGACCACTTGTTCAAACTGCTCATCTTTGGTCTCATCTGCTTTTCCCAGTTTCTGTAGCACCTGAGAAATGACAAAATTATACAGATTCATGAATGCTGACATAAAATACTGCCACTTTTCTAATTAAACAGTCACATTTTAACAACAATATGTTACATTTTGACAGTTCTACAGATACAATTGTATCTCAGCTCCCCCTAAACATCATCAACATACATGTGACCAATTGCAAGCTAATGTAAAAACAATAAGCATCAGAAAACCTTGATGACTTTGTTATTGTCTACTGTTTTAAAAAACCTGACAGCAGCTTTACAGAAAGGGAGTCAAGAAACAACATTTTAATTTTACAGGAAATGTTCTAAGGTTTTTTCTACAAAACAATAAACTGTCTATAGATTTGCAGTATTTCAAAACTTTGCTGTCAAAATTACAGGTAATTAAACATGATTTAAGATTATATTCATATATATTATAATTGAATGCATTTGGAGAGATTCTAAATGTAATTTCATGTTAAATGTAAGTTAATATTTCATAGATTTTTCTTGTTCATGATGATGACCTAATGCATATAAAATTACAGAAATCAGTAGTCATTCAAAGGGGTTTTTCCTTCAAATTGCAGGTCCTTAAACATGTTGATAAAAATTGGTTTCATGTTTTTTTAAAGGTAATTAATAGTAATTGTATAAACTCCTGTAAATTACTGTAGAAAGACAATTGTAAAATATTCTTTTACAGATCAAAACCAAACTAGACATTTTGCTGGGGGGTACATTATCATTTAAATTATTATAATGACCAATACAAAGTGGAGTTAATATATATATATATATATATATATATATATATATATATATATATATATGGAAGAGAAGAAATGGATCTAATGGAAGTTAGATTTTTGGGTCCATGGCTCCTTTAATGTTCAATGCAAATTGTTTTACATTAGAATTCTCTAACATGACTAACTAATATTGTAAATTTGCACTAATTTCTTATAAATTAAAAGTACATATTATGTGTTGATGCATTCTGTTGTCAGTGGCCTTAAATTAAGCTCTTTTTAACATACCATACTTGTTGTTACACTGTCCAATGAACATTTATAAACTGTAAATGTGCTCTGTGGGAAGATTATTTGCTGTAGTTTGAGTATCCGAGAAACAGCTACCTTTAAAACATGACTCTGCTAAGTGTTTAATATTTAATAGGCCCAGTGTATGAAACCCAGCAACACCTCAGATCAACCTGCTGAATGTGTCCCTGAACGCAACACAAAGGAGTTTATGTTCCACCTTTAGGAAACAGATTTGATCAACACACAGTGTGACAGAACTTCCTGACAGCTGGTTAAAACCATCACTAACAAAAACTCTCTTCTCCTGGTTGGACTCATTCTCAAATGTCAGCTTGCTGTGATCTCATTGGTTGGCTGTTTGCCCATGGAAGGAGCTGGACAGCAGTAACATCACATACTGATCACTGTATATATATATATATATATATATATATATATATATGTATAGACACACACACACACACACACACACACACACACACACACACATATATACTATAATATATACAATCTGTGAGAATGAACAGTGATACCTGCAGGACAGGTGAAAGAAGTGGTGGTGGAGGACAGGACTTCTATGTGTTTCTACACAGTATCATATGTAAATAAATATATATATTATATATGTATATACACAATTAATTCCGGGACCCGCAGTCCAAAAGCCCTCTCCTATAAATAACGTGAAGGTAGCTGATCCTGCGTCAGAAGTGACGTCATCGCGCCAAAGACAGGGCATCCCCTTCTGCCGACCTTGGATCAGGAGAACACCTTCTCACCGTCATTTATTTAAACACGTGAAATACATGCGTGACATGTGACATCATAGCAAAGTGTTACAATCAACGTTAATCCGCTCGGTCTGCTTCAGCCATCAAACACTCTCCGTCACTTTGATGATTTCACTGTTTTATGGGCTGATTTTAACGGAAACATCATGACGTCACCCTCTGCGCGAAACAATATCTGATCATGTAAAAAAACGTGAATATCGGAAAAGACGAATAATATCACGAAGCACTGCGGGCCTGCAGCCTCCATATCTCCGACGTCCTCCATCTGTCGCCCACCGTCACCACCTGCTTCATCCTCATCATCACATCCTCATCATCACATCCTCATCATCAGCAGCAGCAGATCTTACCTTCTCCTGCGCGCGGTTCAGCCTTTTCTGCACGTTTTTAGCAAAGATTCCCGTTTTGATTTCCGCCATGATGACTGCAGAGAGGGAGAGAGGCGGATTAACAACTAGAGAGACGAGCTGACAGGAGGGGGAGGTGTGTGTGTGTGTGTGTTTTGAGTGGGCGGGTTTTAAAGCGACGACAAGTCAGCTGATTGGATTGTTTTTGTCAGCAAACTAGTTTCTTTTGTTTGAAGGAAACTGTGTATCAAACACTGTCGTTTTAAATAGCATACAGTCTGTACTGTCCCTTAAAATGTAAATACATTCATTATAAATAATATACAGTCTGTACTGTCCCTTAAAATGTAAATACATTCATTATGAATAATATACAGTCTGTACTGTCCCTTAAAATGTAAATACATTCATTATGAATAATATACAGTCTGTACTGTCCCTTAAAATGTAAATACATTCATTATGAATAATATACAGTCTGTACTGTCCCTTTAAATGTAAATACATTCATTATAAATAATATACAGTCTGTACTGTCCCTTTAAATGTAAATACATTCATTATGAATAATATACAGTCTGTACTGTCCCTTAAAATGTAAATACATTCATTATGAATAATATACAGTCTGTACTGTCCCTTAAAATGTAAATACATTCATTATGAATAATATACAGTCTGTACTGTCCCTTAAAATGTAAATACATTCATTATAAATAATATACAGTCTGTACTGTCCCTTAAAATGTAAATACATTCATTATGAATAATATACAGTCTGTACTGTCCCTTAAAATGTAAATACATTCATTATGAATAATATACAGTCTGTACTGTCCCTTAAAATGTAAATACATTCATTATGAATAATATACAGTCTGTACTGTCCCTTAAAATGTAAATACATTCATTATGAATAATATACAGTCTGTACTGTCCCTTAAAATGTAAATACATTCATTATGAATAATATACAGTCTGTACTGTCCCTTTAAATGTAAATACATTCATTATGAATAATATACAGTCTGTACTGTCCCTTTAAATGTAAATACATTCATTATGAATAATATACAGTCTGTACTGTCCCTTAAAATGTAAATACATTCATTATGAATAATATATAGTCTGTACTGTCCCTTAAAATGTAAATACATTCATTATGAATAATATATAGTCTGTACTGTCCCTTTAAATGTAAATACATTCATTATGAATAATATACAGTCTGTACTGTCCCTTTAAATGTAAATACATTCATTATGAATAATATATAGTCTGTACTGTCCCTTAAAATGTAAATACATTCATTATGAATAATATACAGTCTGTACTGTCCCTTTAAATGTAAATACATTCATTATGAATAATATACAGTCTGTACTGTCCCTTTAAATGTAAATACATTCATTATGAATAATATATAGTCTGTACTGTCCCTTAAAATGTAAATACATTCATTATGAATAATATACAGTCTGTACTGTCCCTTTAAATGTAAATACATTCATTATGAATAATATACAGTCTGTACTGTCCCTTTAAATGTAAATACATTCATTATGAATAATATACAGTCTGTACTGTCCCTTTAAATGTAAATACATTCATTATGAATAATATACAGTCTGTACTGTCCCTTTAAATGTAAATACATTCATTATGAATAATATATAGTCTGTACTGTCCCTTAAAATGTAAATACATTCATTATGAATAATATACAGTCTGTACTGTCCCTTTAAATGTAAATACATTCATTATGAATAATATACAGTCTGTACTGTCCCTTTAAATGTAAATACATTCATTATGAATAATATACAGTCTGTACTGTCCCTTTAAATGTAAATACATTCATTATGAATAATATACAGTCTGTACTGTCCCTTTAAATGTAAATACATTCATTATAAATAATATACAGTCTGTACTGTCCCTTAAAATGTAAATACATTCATTATAAATAATATACAGTCTGTACTGTCCCTTTAAATGTAAATACATTCATTATGAATAATATACAGTCTGTACTGTCCCTTAAAATGTAAATACATTCATTATGAATAATATACAGTCTGTACTGTCCCTTAAAATGTAAATACATTCATTATAAATAATATCCAGTCTGTACTGTCCCTTTAAATGTAAATACATTCATTATGAATAATATACAGTCTGTACTGTCCCTTAAAATGTAAATACATTCATTATGAATAATATACAGTCTGTACTGTCCCTTAAAATGTAAATACATTCATTATAAATAATATACAGTCTGTACTGTCCCTTAAAATGTAAATACATTCATTATGAATAATATACAGTCTGTACTGTCCCTTAAAATGTAAATACATTCATTATGAATAATATATAGTCTGTACTGTCCCTTAAAATGTAAATACATTCATTATGAATAATATACAGTCTGTACTGTCCCTTTAAATGTAAATACATTCATTATAAATAATATACAGTCTGTACTGTCCCTTAAAATGTAAATACATTCATTATAAATAATATACAGTCTGTACTGTCCCTTAAAATGTAAATACATTCATTATGAATAATATACAGTCTGTACTGTCCCTTAAAATGTAAATACATTCATTATGAATAATATACAGTCTGTACTGTCCCTTTAAATGTAAATACATTCATTATAAATAATATACAGTCTGTACTGTCCCTTAAAATGTAAATACATTCATTATAAATAATATCCAGTCTGTACTGTCCCTTTAAATGTAAATACATTGATCGTAGATGTCGTAGATCGTAAGCTTATGCTACCATGGTAGCTAGCCTGCGTAGCGAGAAGATGAAAAAGGACTGATCTCAGAATGACACCGGAACTTATAGACGACGGGGGTCATCCGAGAACACAGGTGACTTTGTTGATAGAAATACTCGACCTGCGCAGGCGCGAGACAGAAGATATCCAGTGTTAAGCACTGCCTCTGGCGGTCAGTAAGGATGAAATAGAACACTGCATTATGGACATGAAAACACTGCATTACAGGCATGAGGACACTGTAGGACAGGTATGAAAACACGGCAATACGGACATGAAAACACTGCAATACGGACAATACGGACATGAAAACACTGCAATATGGACAATACGGACATGAAAACACTTCAATACGGACATGAAAACACTTCAATACGGACATGAAAACACTGCAATACGGACATGAAAACACTGCAATACGGACATGAAAACACTGCAATACGGACATGAAAACACTGCAATACGGACATGAAAACACTGCAATACGGACATGAAAACACTGCAATACGGACATGAAAACACTGCAATACGGACATGAAAACACTGCAATACGGACATGAAAACACTGCAATACGGACATGAAAACACTGCAATACGGACATGAAAACACTGCAATACGGACATGAAAACACTGCAATACGGACATGAAAACACTTCAATACGGACATGAAAACACTTCAATACGGACATGAAAACACTTCAATACGGACATGAAAACACTGCAATACGGACATGAAAACACTGCAATACGGACATGAAAACACTGCAATACGGACATGAAAACACTGCAATACGGACATGAAAACACTGCAATACGGACATGAAAACACTGCAATACGGACATGAAAACACTTCAATACGGACATGAAAACACTGCAATACGGACATGAAAACACTGCAATACGGACATGAAAACACTGCAATACGGACATGAAAACACTGCAATACGGACATGAAAACACTGCAATACGGACATGAAAACACTGCAATACGGACATGAAAACACTGCAATACGGACATGAAAACACTGCAATACGGACATGAAAACACTGCAATACGGACATGAAAACACTGCAATACGGACATGAAAACACTGCAATACGGACATGAAAACACTGCAATACGGACATGAAAACACTTCAATACGGACATGAAAACACTTCAATACGGACATGAAAACACTTCAATACGGACATGAAAACACTGCAATACGGACATGAAAACACTGCAATACGGACATGAAAACACTGCAATACGGACATGAAAACACTGCAATACGGACATGAAAACACTGCAATACGGACATGAAAACACTGCAATACGGACATGAAAACACTTCAATACGGACATGAAAACACTGCAATACGGACATGAAAACACTGCAATACGGACATGAAAACACTGCAATACGGACATGAAAACACTGCAATACGGACATGAAAACACTTCAATACGGACATGAAAACACTTCAATACGGACATGAAAACACTGCAATACGGACATGAAAACACTGCAATACGGACATGAAAACACTGCAATACGGACATGAAAACACTTCAATACGGACATGAAAACACTGCATTATAGGCATGAGGACACTGTAGTACGGGTAAGAAAATATCCGAGTATGGACATTTTAACCACCTTTTAGTCATTACATTTAATCAAAAACTTTCTCTCTTGATTATATCAGCTGTTTTTTTATTTAGTCTTCGTCCTATGTCAAGTTTCCTTTTTAGTCATCAGATTATACTGAACTTCTCAGTCAATCTAGTCGAGCCAAAACCAATCATTTTGTCATTTCACTCCTTCCACATAAGATTATATATTCATTGTTTGAGTATCCCAGTGTGATGACCCCTCCTGTCCACTAGGGGTCAGTGTCCCGACTCTTCTTTGTCTTTCAGTCTCTCCAACTCAACATGGACTCTCTTCCTTTGCCAACACGGCTGCTGTCCAGTTTTGTTTGCTCCACACATTTCTCACATCCCCACATACTGACGTCACTCTGACTCTCCGTTTGTTTTTTAGTTATTGGTATTCTTTAAGTAAATGGGTTTATTACTTTTAACTTGTTTGGCCTCTCATTTGTGTTGCAGACTTTGAGCCAGGCAGTAACACACAGGTTGAATGATTAAGCAGCTTTAGTCTTAGTCCTAAACTGTGCACATTAGTGATGCATAGGTCAGTTTGTGTGAAACCAATCCGCACCACTCAACATGCAAATATATGCGTTATCCTGACACAAAAGTTATGGTTTACAGTAGCACAAATATCAGGACTGAAACTAGGACAGAAAATGTGTGTTTGAAAGGGGGAGAGAGAGAGAGAAAGAAAGAGACAGAGACAGAGAGAGACAGAGGAAGGGTAAGACAATTTAACTGAAGGTACTTCTTCATGTTAGTTGCAAAAAGTTGCGAAGGAAGAAAGTCTATTTATAGACGATATGAATAGTACTGTTCTGAAAGCAAGTAGTCTTCAGCTTCCAGAATCTGTGAACTAACTGTATGTTGTTCATGTTTTATTACGAATCAAAACACACAGCGTCTGCTATTGCTGGAGAAAAGTAGCCTTTCACAGTCATAATGACATGGTATGAAAGTATATGTTGTAGATAAGCTGCTATAGACCTAGAGGACTTCCTAGGACACACTGAGCTCCTCTCTCTTCTATATGAGTTAATGTCCCATCAATGCACATTCATAACTTTTCTTCTTCCTCAGAGTCTTTGTGCTTTCTCTCCTCACAGGTTTACATAGATCCTGGTTTTATCTGGACCCTGGTCCTGACTGACACCCACAGTTACTATCATTATTAGTCCCATTTCTATTACCGATACGATTACTTCTTTTATCATCATTATTATTGTTATTATTATTATACTATATCCACTGCTGCTCTTTTTATTAGTAGTCATAATTTTCCATCATTATTCTGCTTACTACTCCCATTATATGAATAATTTCTGTCATATGTTACAACCCGGCTCAAAGGCTGCAACATGGAGGGAGACCAGACGAGTTCAAAGTAATAAATACACATTTATTTAAAGAATACATGAACTAAACTCAAATAAGCAGCCGTGTCAGACAAGGAAGAGCGGAGAATTTACATAATTACCAGCTAACAAAAAGTACAGAACCAAACCACCGTAAGCGTTAATCTGAAGTAGCATCCAACAGGTTCCTCTGACTCAAAAGCTCACTAGACAACCAAGTCGTCCACAGACGACAAAGAGGCAACCAGATTACAACTCAGCTCACACTAACCAAGGTATGAACTGTAGCGCTCATGTTCTAAAGCGAACAGTTTGTATGTCTCAACAACATACAGTTGTAATGTAATGTATTGTAACTTCACCACGAGATGCCGACAAACAAACACACTATTTAAAGGTCAAAGTTATATACTGTTCAAAAATAGTTTTAAAATTGGTTATTATAGAAAACAAAGGTCTGACGATGAGTTTATATATGTGTGTGCGTGTTTATATATATATATATTTATATTAATATAGTATTTCCTAATCATATATCTGCAATTTTGGGTTATCAGGACAACCAGTTTAATAGGAATAGTGTGTGTGCATGTGTAGGTGTGTGTGTGTGTGTGTGTGTGCAACACATCTGTTCTGAGCTTGCTCCATCTGCTGTGTGCAGGACTATAACAACAAACTCCTTTAAAAATGTATTTTACACCAACAGAGTTTCTCCTCCACGTGAGGTGATGATGATTCTGTGCTGAGTCACCAGTGTGTGTGTGTGTGTGTGTGTGTGTGTGTGTGTGGTATGAATGAATCAGGGACACTCTCTCTTCCTACTCTTCTCTCCTTCCTCCTCCTCTTCTGTCGTGACGTTCATTCAGGAGGAAACACCACAAAGAGTCCTGAGATATTCTGAGAGACTTTACTCACAGTTTGTGCACGTGTGTGTGTGTGGGTGTGTGTGTGTGTGTGTGTGTGTGTGTGTGTGTGTGTGTGAATCACAGGGAATACCTCTGTGGATGGGGGGAGGGATTAAACAGAGAGAGGTATAATTACAGTAACAGAGCAGAGAGGGAGAGTAGAGTGACCCTGCACACGGTGTTCATTCAGCTCGGACCACCAAACTATCAGGACCAGAACCATCAGGATACATAAGGACCAGGTCTGCAACACCTTAGAGATTGAAAGACCAGTCTGAGGACCAGAACACCAGTCTGCTGCTCCTCTGTGAACTCTGCTGATCTGTGAGGATTTTGAAGTTCTGACTTCTTCGTGTTTCTGTTACTTCTCCTCACTAAAGACCACTAAAGACTCTACTGCTGGACTCTATTTAGTCGGAGGTCTTGAACGAAAGGATCTTGAACTGTTCACCAGCTGCTTCCTGTTTCTGAATCTAGACCGGCTGTCTCTCACTCAGATACTCTACAAACTGTATTGATATTGTCTCTCACTCAGATACTGTTGGAGCATCATGTCCTCTCAGTTTTCGATGCTCTTCTTCATGGCCGTCGGTCTTCTCGTCGACGCCTTTCCGACAGTCTCTCCTGCTCTGGAGGTTGATGTAACATCTCGACTTCAGGAGAGGGCACTGTCTTCAGACTGTCCATCCTGCTCTCTGCTTCAGATGAGGACCAATTCATCTTCATCAGGAGGACAGAGCGACATGGTGGAAGCTGTGAAACGTCATATTCTCAACATGCTGCACCTGAGCACTCGGCCCAACGTGACGCAGCCGGTCCCTCGAGCAGCGCTGCTCAATGCCATCAAAAAGCTGCACGTCGGCCGCGTGGCTGAAGACGGCAGCGTGGAGATCCAGGAGGAGGGCCGGGGGCCCTGGGCCCCAACACCACCTGAACCACCATCTGAAATGATCACCTTTGCAGAGCCAGGTGAGTCTGACAACCAATCAAATATGTCAGGTTTACTTTTAGTTTGAACAGTTAGGAGTTAGTAAGTAAGAGAGTTTCAGTCACTGCTCCTAAATGCTTGTGCAGAGGTCGAATTCTATATATGAATACTTTGTGACAATTAAAAAAACCTAGTTATGACTTTAAGTTTTTTTAATAAATTTACAGTTACAAGGCTAGAGCGTTACAGAGTTACAGATACAATGTGAGAGAGTTACAGTTAAAAAATTACAGAATTAAAGTTACAAGGTTACACAGTTATGGTTTTACAGAGTTACAGTTAAAAAATTACAGAATTAAAGTTACAAGGTTACACAGTTATGGTTTTACAGAGTTACAGTTAAAAGATCACAGAGTTAGAGTTACAGAGTTACAGTTAAAAGATCACAGAGTTACAGAGTTACAGTTAAAAGATCACAGAGTTACAGAGTTACAGAGTTACAGTTAAAAGATCACAGAGTTACAGAGTTACAGAGTTACAGTTAAAAGATCACAGAGTTACAGAGTTACAGTTAAAAGATCACAGAGTTACAAAGTAACAGTTAAAAGATCACAGAGTTACATAGTTACAGTTAAAAGATCACAGAGTTACAGAGTTACAGTTAAAAGATCACAGATTTACAGAGTTACAGAGTTACAGAGTTGCAGTTGAAAGATCACAGAGTTACAGAGTTACAGAGTTACAGAGTTACAGAGTTACAGAGTTACAGAGTTGCAGTTGAAAGATCACAGAGTTACAGAGTTACAGAGTTACAGAGTTACAGAGTTGCAGTTGAAAGATCACAGAGTTACAGAGTTACAGTTAAAAGATCACAGAGTTACAGAGTTACAGAGTTACAGTTAAAAGATCACAGAATTACAGAGTTACAGTTAAAAGATCACAGAGTTACAGAGTTACAGAGTTACAGAGTTACAGTTAAAAGATCACAGAATTACAGAGTTACAGTTAAAAGATCACAGAGTTACAGAGTTACAGAGTTACAGAGTTACAGTTAAAAGATCACAGAGTTACAGAGTTACAGAGTTACAGAGTTACAGTTAAAAGATCACAGAGTTACATAGTTACAGTTAAAAGATCACAGAGTTACAGAGTTACAGTTAAAAGATCACAGAGTTACAGAGTTGCAGTTGAAAGATCACAGAGTTACAGAGTTACAGTTAAAAGATCACAGAGTTACAGAGTTACAGAGTTACAGTTAAAAGATCACAGAGTTACAGAGTTACAGAGTTACAGTTAAAAGATCACAGAGTTACAGAGTTACAGTTAAAAGATCACAGAGTTACAGAGTTACAGAGTTACAGAGTTGCAGTTGAAAGATCACAGAGTTACAGAGTTACAGTTAAAAGATTACAGAGTTACAGAGTTACAGAGTTACAGAGTTACAGAGTTACAGAGTTGCAGTTGAAAGATCACAGAGTTACAGAGTTACAGTTAAAAGATTACAGAGTTACAGAGTTACAGAGTTGCAGTTGAAAGATCACAGAGTTACAGAGTTACAGTTAAAAGATTACAGAGTTACAGAGTTACAGAGTTACAGTTAAAAGATCACAGAGTTACAGAGTTACAGTTAAAAGATCACAGAGTTACAGAGTTACAGAGTTACAGTTAAAAGATCACAGAGTTACAGAGTTACAGTTAAAAGATCACAGAGTTACAGAGTTACAGTTAAAAGATCACAGAGTTACAGAGTTACAGAGTTACAGTTAAAAGATCACAGAGTTACAGAGTTACAGTTAAAAGATCACAGAGTTACATAGTTACAGTTAAAAGATCACAGAGTTACATAGTTACAGTTAAAAGATCACAGAGTTACATAGTTACAGTTAAAAGATCACAGAGTTACAGAGTTACAGTTAAAAGATTACAGAGTTACAGAGTTACAGAGTTGCAGTTGAAAGATCACAGTGGCTCATTGGGTAGAGAGGGTCGTCTGGTAATCTCAAGGTTGGCGGTTCGATCCTTGGCTGCTTCGTGTCTTGTGCCGAAGTGTCCATGAGCAAGACACTGAACCCCTCACCGCTTCTCAGCAGCCCGCTGCTCCCAATAAGCTAGGGATGGGTTAAATGCAGAAGTTAAATTTCATATATATGTACCTCATGTATAATGACTATAATTACGTTTTTTTTTAAAGTTTAAGAATAACAGAGTTACAGCTAACAGTGCTCCCAGCTAACAGTGCTAACAGTGCTCCCAGCTAACAGTGCCAACAGTGCTAACAGTATTCACAGCTAACAGTGCCAACAGTGCTAACAGTGCTCCCAGCTAACAGTGCCAACAGTGCTAACAGTATACTACCATTTAATTTGCAAGTGCCTTCATCATTTTAAATGTTGATTGTAAAAATAAATGTTATTTATTTAACAGTGCTAATAGTGTTTACCTGTGGGGAAACGTTAACAGCTGTGGCACAACCAGTGAGGCTCACATGCACTCACATGCACTCACATACGCTTGTATTACAACACACACAGATAGACTTCAGGTTGACATGTATCTTTACATACACAATCATTAATGCTCTGAATCATTTATATTGCACCTTTAAAATGACTTGTTGTCAGCTTACCTCATGCCTTTACACAATTGTAATGTAAGTTTAGCAAATAATAAATCTTCCATGTCTTGATCAGGTGAACTAATCCAGTCGAGGAAAGGAGAACTTCAGCAGTTCAGGTCAAGATTGCAATTTTGCAAAACTTCCTACGATTTCTCATTATTTTCATAGTAAAGTTAATGACTATCACGTTAACTTACGATGAGAAAACTTACTCTATCAGCAAAAACAAGTCCTCATTTAGAAAAGATATCAACTTCTGATCATCAAAACAAACAATCAATTTATGACATAAATAAATATATCAATATATTACAGCAGGTAACAGGCCATTCTGAATCTATGTATGATTTCTATATAAGAGGTATTGCTTAATGAAGTATATTAGTTACTCAGAATACTAAAGACACTTCTTACTTATTAAGTTCAGGCAAAATTGAAAAAATGTAATAATTCTATGCAATATAAAAGCACAATTATGAGAATATATTCATGATTTAGAGCTATAATAATCAAAATTCTAGCAGACTCTGTTTTTTTGGTTCATTCTAGTCAGGCTCAGTTGTCTTAAGTTGATTACTTTCAATAGAAACGGATCAAAAAGTCAACATAAGCCTCTGGATCCGGGTTAAGATCCCTAAATGCCAATTTATTATGACACATCACTATTGTTTTATGTCTATGCTCGCGCCTCCCAAATCCCACCATAAAGCAATCTGATTGGTTGATGAGGAACACAACATTTTACCCCAAATCTGTAAAGACAAGAAACAAACTGATAATCTACATACAGCTTGAATATGATAAAGTCAGTAGACTCAGACTCCACTGAGGTCTACTGGCCATCAGCTCCATTAGAGACGTCTGTCTGTCTGTCTGTCTGTGTGCTCTGTTATCAGCTCATTCACAAAAATACCAAAAGTTCAAAGTTTGTTTACAGATTTCACAGTCACAGACTGGTTCTATTGATTCTCCTCAGTGTCTGAGTGAATGTTATCTTCCACATACTGACAGATGAAATAATGATCAAGTCGAGCTCCATTCATTTGTCCATAAATTCTTTCTTTCATTCATTCATTCATTCGTCTATGAATTCGTCTATGAATTCGTCTATGAATTCGTCTATGAATTCGTCTATGAATTCGTCTATGAATTCATCCCTTCATGTTGTTTTTTGTAGCACATCGGTGCAGCTGAGCGAGCGACTAGACGTTGGAAATAAAACATTGTTGATCAATCAGGTGAATAATCAGACGTTGTGAACTCTAACTGAACGTCAGACAAATGATCTGATTCTAAAATGAGTCTCAGCCTGTCACAGTTTTTAAGATCCACTCATTAAATCTGTTGGTGAAGTTTTGTGTTGATGAACGTGAACCAGCTCGTGACCGACTGCATTGTCCCGCTGCTTGTTTGCTTACATAAATGTACAGAATGGCTTTGTGCTATAAATAGTCATCTCTTTGAGAGGAATCTTTAATTAAAAATGTCCCTCAAAGGCCACCCGAAATTAGAGGACAGTAACGAGGGGGAGGGGGGCATACCAAGTGGTCTCAGGCCGTAAATAATCTCTTCATTCAGACAAATCTAGGCCTCAGTAATTATTTTGCAGCAGGAAACAAAGAGTGTGTGTGTGTGTGTGCATGTGTGCGTTTGGCCTTCAACAGGCCTTTTCTTTTTTTAGTGTCTCTGCTCATATTGAGTATATTTAGAGGTGGCTCCATTCATGCATTTATTGTCAATGACATTTTCTTTGTTCATTCATTGCAATGACAGGAAGACAGGAACAGAAGGGGGGGGCTGTTCAGACAGCAGGGTCACAGTTTCTTTATGTTGCCGATCATTTACTTCACACAAAAACAGCTGGTTCAAATCATGTTTATTTATGTCTTCGTAGCTTCTCAGTGACAAATGAAGTTAAAGATCTTAATCATCTTTAACTTTTCCTGATGTCTGAAGGTTCCTGTTTGTTTATCAGGTTTGACTTGTGAGCTTCTTGTTCTCTAACAGCAGGACCATCAGACTGAGGTCAGAGGTCATGTACAAAATGAAACTTTAATTAGGATGTACAATAATAAATGGTGATCGAACAGTAGAAACCAGTAGAGACCACTACAGTCTAGCAGAGACCTTCTGTTACATGAGGCAGAATGTTTTATTGATCTGTCCGATTGCATGCTAACATGCTAACATGTCTCTCTGCTGCAGGAGACTCTCTGAACACGGTGACCTTTGACATTTCGAAGGAGGGCAGCGGCTCGTCGGTGGTGGAACAAGCGAACGTCTGGATCTTCCTGAAGATGTCCGTGGCAAACCGAGTGAAAGGCAAAGTGACGCTGCGACTGCTGCAGCTTCATCACGAAGATGATGTTGAGAAGGAAGAGTGTGTTTCAGAGAAGATGGTGGACACTCGTCGTAGCGGCTGGCACACCCTGGCCGTGTCCCGCAGTGTTCAGAATCTGCTGGACGGCAGCAGCAGCTCGCTCAGCCTGCGGGTTTCCTGCCCACTGTGCACTGAAGCCGGAGCCTCGCCCGTCCTGATGCCGGCCGGTGGGAGAGATCAGTCTCACCGTCCGTTCCTCATGGTGGCATCGAGAGCCGAAGAAGAAGCGGCTCAGCGACGAGTCAAACGAGGTCTGGAGTGCGACGGGAAAATACACGTCTGCTGCAAACGACAGTTTTATGTGAATTTCAAAGATATTGGCTGGAACGACTGGATTATCGCTCCGTCTGGTTACCATGCCAACTACTGCGAGGGCGACTGTCCAAACCACATGGCGAGCTTCAGCGGCTCATCCCTGTCCTTCCATTCAACGGTCATCAATCATTATCGTATGAGGGGCTACGGCCCGTTTCAGAACATTAAGTCGTGCTGCGTGCCGACGAGGCTGCGTGCGATGTCGATGCTGTACTACAACGAAGAGCAGAAGATCATCAAAAAAGACATCCAGGACATGATCGTGGACGAGTGCGGCTGCTCGTAAACATAAAGACGTTAGAAACACTTCCTGCTTCCTGCAGGAAAAATATCAGTCCAGGCACTTTCCCAGTAAAGATAAAGTATTTATGTTTAGTGACAAACCATTGTATTTGTTATTGGGAGAGACTCTTTTCCACATTGGAACGACCTGAGAATACTATGCAACAGCTCCTGCAAAGTCAAACCTTATGCGTCTACATTTATATGTGTGTTTGTTTATTGTTTTCTATTGTTAAGGTTCAGTCTGTGTAAAGATTTCTAATGCTGTTGAGATACTTAAAAGAAATGTGTTCAACCGGCTGCTGGAGCCAAACATTATGATTATCATTATGATATTATTGTTATATAAGTTGAATGTTGATAGTTACACACATTCCTGGAAGATATTTAGACTCAGAAGGAAGCCAAAGACACGGATGATGAAAGTTTGGTTCACTGAAGTATAAATGAGACGATGTGTAACAAACTGAGAGTAAATCAACTAGACCATGTGTCAGTTAACGAGCTGTGAGTAAATCAACTAGACGATGTGTCAGTTAACGAGCTGTGAGTAAATCAACTAGACCATGTGTCAGTTAACGAGCTGTGAGTAAATCAACTAGACCATGTGTCAGTTAACGAGCTGTGAGTAAATCAACTAGACCATGTGTCAGTTAACGAGCTGTGAGTAAATTAACTAGACCATGTGTCAGTTAACGAGCTGTGAGTAAATCAACTAGACCATGTGTCAGTTAACGAGCTGTGAGTAAATTAACTAGACCATGTGTCAGTTAACGAGCTGTGAGTAAATCAACTAGACCATGTGTCAGTTAACGAGCTGTGAGTAAATTAACTAGACGATGTGTCAGTTAACGAGCTGTGAGTAAATCAACTAGACGATGTGTCAGTTAACGAGCTGTGAGTAAATCAACTAGACCATGTGTCAGTTAACGAGCTGTGAGTAAATCAACTAGACGATGTGTCAGTTAACGAGCTGTGAGTAAATCAACTAGACGATGTGTCAGTTAACGAGCTGTGAGTAAATCAACTAGACGATGTGTCAGTTAACGAGCTGTGAGTAAATTAACTAGACCATGTGTCAGTTAACGAGCTGTGAGTAAATCAACTAGACGATGTGTCAGTTAACGAGCTGTGAGTAAATCAACTAGACGATGTGTCAGTTAACGAGCTGTGAGTAAATCAACTAGACCATGTGTCAGTTAACGAGCTGTGAGTAAATCAACTAGACCATGTGTCAGTTAACGAGCTGTGAGTAAATCAACTAGACCATGTGTCAGTTAACGAGCTGTGAGTAAATTAACTAGACCATGTGTCAGTTAACGAGCTGTGAGTAAATCAACTAGACCATGTGTCAGTTAACGAGCTGTGAGTAAATTAACAAGACGATGTGTCAGTTAACGAGCTGTGAGTAAATCAACTAGACGATGTGTCAGTTAACGAGCTGTGAGTAAATCAACTAGACCATGTGTCAGTTAACGAGCTGTGAGTAAATCAACTAGACCATGTGTCAGTTAACGAGCTGTGAGTAAATCAACTAGACCATGTGTCAGTTAACGAGCTGTGAGTAAATCAACTAGACCATGTGTCAGTTAACGAGCTGTGAGTAAATCAACTAAACGATGTGTCAGTTAACGAGCTGTGAGTAAATCAACTAGACCATGTGTCAGTTAACGAGCTGTGAGTAAATCAACTAGACGATGTGTCAGTTAACGAGCTGTGAGTAAATTAACAAGACGATGTGTCAGTTAACGAGCTGTGAGTAAATCAACTAGACGATGTGTCAGTTAACGAGCTGTGAGTAAATCAACTAGACGATGTGTCAGTTAACGAGCTGTGAGTAAATCAACTAGACCATGTGTCAGTTAACGAGCTGTGAGTAAATCAACTAGACCATGTGTCAGTTAACGAGCTGTGAGTAAATTAACTAAACGATGTGTCAGTTAACGAGCTGTGAGTAAATTAACTAAACGATGTGTCAGTTAACGAGCTGTGAGTAAATCAACTAGACCATGTGTCAGTTAACGAGCTGTGAGTAAATTAACTAAACGATGTGTCAGTTAACGAGCTGTGAGTAAATCAACTAGACCATGTGTCAGTTAACGAGCTGTGAGTAAATTAACTAGACCATGTGTCAGTTAACGAGCTGTGAGTAAATCAACTAGACGATGTGTCAGTTAACGAGCTGTGAGTAAATTAACAAGACGATGTGTCAGTTAACGAGCTGTGAGTAAATCAACTAGACGATGTGTCAGTTAACGAGCTGTGAGTAAATCAACTAGACCATGTGTCAGTTAACGAGCTGTGAGTAAATCAACTAGACGATGTGTCAGTTAACGAGCTGTGAGTAAATCAACTAGACCATGTGTCAGTTAACGAGCTGTGAGTAAATTAACTAAACGATGTGTCAGTTAACGAGCTGTGAGTAAATTAACTAAACGATGTGTCAGTTAACGAGCTGTGAGTAGTATTAGTATAAATTATTTGGTGAACAGAAATCCACTGCAAATTCTTTCATCAGTCTTTGGCCGTTGCTTCATTGTGAAAAAAAAGTAATCCTGTTGCAAACTTTATCTAATTTATTTGCATTTTGTGCCTTTTTTAGCCTCATCATTAAACAATGATGTCTATCAACATTCAATCCTCATTGTCTCTTTATTTTGTGAAAATAAGATTCCTTCAAACATCTAATCAGATTACTCACTGAGCACATTAATGCTCCTCAGAGCATGAACCCTTTGGATCAGAACAAACTACATGTAGCTTCACATAGAGATGTATTTAATTTAACTCTGCAGTATGTAGGAAATGTTAAAGTGTGTATTAGTAGTGTAGTTAAATATGAACATTCTAATTTACGTGTGTTTTAACGTTAAAATGCTATTCTATCCTTCTCAAAATGTTTTCCCACATGACGTGACATATTTTTGGACAATGACGACTGATATATCCTCATCCATAGTCAGTGTGATACCTACAGTAAGTTAGGAGGAGTCTGCTGTGGACACCACGTTCATTCACACAAAACACAAACTAACTAACTTCACTTACATTACAGTCATTTAGCAGACGCTTTTATCCGTCGCCCACTTCTGCAATGTCAAATTACTATTTTTGTTAATGGATTCTGGTGGCTTTAAAAAAAGATAAAGGATATAATGACTTCAGTTCCCCATTGGAAACAACTGTCTGACAAAAAGCGGTGAAAATATTCTAACTTTAGAGTACACTTCTCATCAAACCCCCGAGACAAAAACAGTCATTTTACCTCACAGCATACATACAACCCCACTTAAAATAATCCAAACTAACCATTTCATTTATTTCCAAATTGAATGCAGCTAACATTGACTCAGCTAGTGCTATCATTCACATTATCAATAACCTTATTGATGAGATACTTTGGTAACCTACATCACTGCTTTTTGCTAAGTGGCCGTTTCCATTTGAAAAACCCTGAAAACAACGCTGATGGAGTCTAACAGGAGAGAACACTGTATATCACATTAAAGGGAGGCCAGGTAGAGGCGAAGATGCTTGTATGTGCCTTTCTTTCTCTCTCCCTCACGTTTTCTCTCCAGGTGCCAACAAAATGATTGATTTCCACTTGTGCAGGCCAGCCATGTTCCTCTGTTGTTTCCAGCCCTTCTGCGCGGTTGTTTCCAGCCGTGCTGCTCGGTTGTTTCCAGTCGTGCTGCGCGGTTGTTTCCAGCCGTGCTGCGCGGTTGTTTCCAGCCGTGCTGCTCGGTTGTTTCCAGCCGTGATGCTCGGTTGTTTCCAGCCGTGCTGCGCGGTTGTTTCCAGCCGTGCTGCGCGGTTGTTTCCAGCCGTGCTGCGCGGTTGTTTCCAGTCGTGCTGCGCGGTTGTTTCCAGTCGTGCTGCGCGGTTGTTTCCAGTCGTGCTGCGCGGTTGTTTGCAGCCCTTCTGCTCGGTTGTTTCCAGCCGTGCTGCGCGGTTGTTTCCAGCCGTGCTGCGCGGTTGTTTCCAGCCGTGCTGCGCGGTTGTTTCCAGTCGTGCTGCGCGGTTGTTTCCAGTCGTGCTGCGCGGTTGTTTCCAGTCGTGCTGCGCGGTTGTTTCCAGTCGTGCTGCGCGGTTGTTTCCAGCCCTTCTGCTCGGTTGTTTCCAGTCGTGCTGCGCGGTTGTTTCCAGCCGTGCTGCGCGGTTGTTTCCAGCCCTTCTGCTCGGTTGTTTCCAGCCGTGCTGCGCGGTTGTTTCCAGCCGTGCTGCTCGGTTGTTTCCAGTCGTGCTGCGCAGTTGTTTCCAGTCGTGCTGCGCGGTTGTTTCCAGTCGTGCTGCTCGGTTGTTTCCAGCCGTGCTGCTCGGTTGTTTCCAGTCGTGCTGCGCAGTTGTTTCCAGTCGTGCTGCGCGGTTGTTTCCAGTCGTGCTGCGCGGTTGTTTCCAGTCGTGCTGCTCGGTTGTTTCCAGCCCTTCTGCTCGGTTGTTTCCAGCCCTTCTGCTCGGTTGTTTCCAGTCGTGCTGCTCGGTTGTTTCCAGCCCTTCTGCTCGGTTGTTTCCAGTCGTGCTGCGCGGTTGTTTCCAGCCCTTCTGCTCGGTTGTTTCCAGTCGTGCTGCTCGGTTGTTTCCAGTCGTGCTGCTCGGTTGTTTCCAGCCGTGCTGCGCGGTTGTTTCCAGTCGTGCTGCGCGGTTGTTTCCAGTCGTGCTGCGCGGTTGTTTCCAGCCCTTCTGCTCGGTTGTTTCCAGTCGTGCTGCGCGGTTGTTTCCAGTCGTGCTGCGCGGTTGTTTCCAGTCGTGCTGCGCGGTTGTTTCCAGCCGTGCTGCGCGGTTGTTTCCAGCCCTTCTGCTCGGTTGTTTCCAGTCGTGCTGCTCGGTTGTTTCCAGTCGTGCTGCTCGGTTGTTTCCAGTCGTGCTGCGCAGTTGTTTCCAGTCGTGCTGCGCGGTCTTTTCCAGCCGTGCTGCGCGGTTGTTTCCAGTCGTGATGTTCGGTTGTTTCCAGCCGTGCTGCGCGGTTGTTTCCAGTCGTGCTGCGCGGTTGTTTCCAGCCGTGCTGCTCGGTTGTTTCCAGTCGTGCTGCTCGGTTGTTTCCAGCCGTGATGTTCGGTTGTTTCCAGCCGTGCTGCTCGGTTGTTTCCAGCCGTGATGTTCGGTTGTTTCCAGCCGTGCTGCTCGGTTGTTTCCAGCCGTGCTGCTCGGTTGTTTCCAGCCGTGCTGCTCGGTTGTTTCCAGTCGTGCTGCGCGGTTGTTTGCAGCCCTTCTGCTCGGTTGTTTGCAGCCCTTCTGCTCGGTTGTTTCCAGCCCTTCTGCTCGGTTGTTTCCAGCCGTGATGTTCGGTTGTTTCCAGCCCTTCTGCTCGGTTGTTTCCAGCCGTGCTGCTCGGTTGTTTCCAGCCGTGCTGCTCGGTTGTTTCCAGTCGTGCTGCGCGGTTGTTTCCAGCCGTGCTGCGCGGTTGTTTCCAGTCGTGCTGCTCGGTTGTTTCCAGTCGTGCTGCGCGGTTGTTTCCAGCCGTGCTGCGCGGTTGTTTCCAGTCGTGCTGCGCGGTTGTTTCCAGTCGTGCTGCGCGGTTGTTTCCAGTCGTGCTGCGCGGTTGTTTCCAGTCGTGCTGCTCGGTTGTTTCCAGTCGTACTGCTCGGTTGTTTGCAGCCCTTCTGCTCGGTTGTTTGCAGCCCTTCTGCTCGGTTGTTTGCAGCCCTTCTGCTCGGTTGTTTCCAGCCGTGATGTTCGGTTGTTTCCAGCCGTGCTGCTCGGTTGTTTCCAGTCGTGCTGCGCGGTTGTTTCCAGTCGTGCTGCTCGGTTGTTTCCAGTCGTGCTGCTCGGTTGTTTGCAGCCCTTCTGCTCGGTTGTTTGCAGCCCTTCTGCTCGGTTGTTTCCAGCCGTGATGTTCGGTTGTTTCCAGCCGTGCTGCTCGGTTGTTTCCAGCCCTTCTGCTCGGTTGTTTCCAGCCGTGCTGCTCGGTTGTTTCCAGCCGTGCTGCTCGGTTGTTTCCAGCCGTGATGTTCGGTTGTTTCCAGCCGTGCTGCTCGGTTGTTTCCAGCCGTGCTGCTCGGTTGTTTCCAGTCGTGCTGCGCGGTTGTTTCCAGCCGTGATGTTCGGTTGTTTCCAGCCGTGCTGCTCGGTTGTTTCCAGCCGTGATGTTCGGTTGTTTCCAGCCGTGCTGCTCGGTTGTTTCCAGCCGTGATGTTCGGTTGTTTCCAGCCGTGCTGCTCGGTTGTTTCCAGCCGTGATGTTCGGTTGTTTCCAGTCGTGCTGCTCGGTTGTTTCCAGCCGTGCTGCTCGGTTGTTTCCAGCCGTGATGTTCGGTTGTTTCCAGCCGTGATGTTCGGTTGTTTCCAGTCATGCTGCGCGGTTGTTTCCAGCCGTGATGTTCCGTGGTTTCCACGGACTTTCAGCTGGCCGGTCATCAGTGTTGGGTCCTAAATAAAAGGTCTCTTTTTTGTTCTCTTCCTGCATGAGCTGCTTCTGTTTTGAAAAAATGTTGAGAAGGTTTGTGGTCAGTATGTGAGTTGGGGTACTCAATATTACACATAAATAGTTCAGTTTGGTCTCGATACCATTATATGCAGGTGGCATTCATGTATCCATGTAAACAAGTTAATACTTTTTGATTGTGTATGTTTTCACACTTAGCCAGGTCTAGTATTGTTATATTGTTTCTACCACTTTGTCTTTTCTTCCCCACATTTTGATAACCTTTGCAAGTACCTATGAATTAAAAATAATAAATCACTTTCATTTTTACTTCTATTCTTTGGTTGTCGTGTTAACGTCTCTCTGCTCAGAGAGATACAGTGGGGGGATGTTTTCCCGTCTTGCTTGGTGAATTAAGGCCTTATTTAGACCTAACCAGACTTGCTGATTGTTGGAACAGTAGAAAGACTAATGAACATGGTTGTGGTGAGTTTTATTTTGTTTCTGTCCACTGTGAATGAAGACAGTTACCAGGTAATTAAACTTAATTCAGTGTAAGAGAGAAACTGGAATTCAGAAGGTGTACAGTTGTATTTTTCTGTTTAGATGTAGAATATTTGTTTATTTTGTTTATTAATAAGACTAAAACAATAAAATTGCTGCTTGTGTGCAATGCGTACATGTAGGCACTGCAGGCATGTCTCCGCAGCAGGAGATAAATAAAGAACACTAGAGAGCTTATTAATTCAGTGGACTACATTTACCATCAGTACTGATCGGACATCGACATAACATTTGGCAAATTTTCCATTTAAGTCTTCAGTCAATTTAGAAAATGTTTCAGACTGAAAGAAAATAAAAAGTTCTGATAAAATCTGAAGGTCAGATCAGATAGTGTTTCCAGGTCAGTAGATGAAGTGATTTTATGATCCTGACTGATTCGTGATGGTGTGTTTGAAGCCAGTCGGCCTCTCTCTGCCTCCTGTTCAGGTGAGATCAGGATCAGTCTGAGCTCCACTCTGCTTTCACACGTTCACAAAGGCAGTCAGAGCGATGGAGAAACCCAACACTTGGCTCTTTGTTTGCAGGTAAAAACTGGAGCGATGGCCGGCAGACAGAGAGGCCCCTCCACTTCCTCCTCGGTTCGCTCTGCCATCTGGACTGAGCGGCCACTGATGTTGGTTAAGTTAAACCTTTGCAGGTTGAGGAGAAGCGGGACAACCAGAGCCAATTGGCACGGCGACGCTCTGTTTGTTCGCTGACCTACAAACTCATCGCTGAGTTGACAAGTTGATTTAAGAAACACAAAGACGGCTGCTGAGGCAAACACAAAGCACCCTGGGTACTGGAGCACATCGTGTTAACAGAAATACTTCCTGAAATACAACGCAACATTAAAACAAATATCAAAACTGATATCAGAGCTGCCCTCTGAATAAAAAACTTTGATTCTCCAAAAATCTATTTCCAAAAACTTTGATTTAATTAAATGCTGAAATCTCAAACGGCAAAATGGTCTAAAGTCCACAAACAGTGTGGTCGCTTTCAAGAGAGATGGCTGGTTGTATGATGTATGAAATATGTTATGCTACATCCACAGCATAACAATGTGGTGATAATGGAGCATTGCAACACAATGTTATGAGTTTGAATCCAGTTTGTTTTCCTGTTTTTACATTTAAAAGGGCTGAATAGTTCTTCTACGGGACACGTTTACTCTACGCGCTCCACAGGCAAATATGAAGAAAGCTATTAGATATTCAGAAGAGGAGCTACTCTCAGTATGAGCTGCTATCTTCAGGCAGACAAAACAAACTGAATCACTTTAAGAACGCCTTTGTGCGGAGAAGTGGAGGGTACAAAGGATGTACTGGAGAACAACAACTACAAACTGATTGACATCTCAGTGTGTTTATATTTGTATTATCTTTATTGCATTGTTCTGTACTGTTTGTGTTGTGTGACACAGCTCTCACTTTGGTCATACAAGGACCAGATGGCTCACAGCAACGACCCAGGTACCCCCTATTCCCGCACTACCCCCTACAGGACTCCCCTTACATCCAGACTGGATGGGCAAACTCCAATGAGCCCTCCAACAGACCTGCAAAGTAAAGTGCTGTTCCACGACCTGGATGGAATCCACATTGCTGCTCCTGGATCTGAGGCTCCTTTCCAGCACCTTAGAATAAACTTTCCTAGGGAGGCTGGGCATTGTGTCCTCGACCTCCATGCAACACTGAAAAGGCGTGTCAGCGAAGACAACTATGTCCAGAGCCTTCAGCATCTGTCTGCTGTTTCCTGAGACCCCTGGGACAGCCGATCCTGAAAGGACTCCTTCAGCCGGACAGCTCCCACGGTTCCCGCCTCAACATGTATAGATGATCTTTCCGACCACAACTCCTTGCAGCAACTTCTACAATGGAGGCTTTGAACATGACCCACTCAGATTCCATGTCTCCATGGTGCATAAGCACAAGCAACAGTAAGAGAACTCTCAGCCACGTGCAGTTGCATAGAAAGGACCACTTTGCCTTGTGAGATCCAACCAGGAGCCATCACCCCTGACCCCACAGCTCCCAGGGTCACTAACCCTAACCCTAACCCTATAGGGTACACAAAGCCCCCCACCATGTAAAGGTGGCAGTTCATTGGAGGAGTCTCTAATATGAATGGGGTGGTTTGCGATCAGAGCGCTGACAGTCGAATGTGATTTAGTAAGTTCCCTGCCTCTTGTGTCCCGTGTTGTATATTTTCCGGCCATTGTAATTGTCTTCCTCGCCCCTGATTAAATCCTCCTGTATCTAACCACCACATCCCCCCAGTGTATTTAAACGCTGTGTGTGCTATGCTTCATGCTATGCTTCATGCTATGCTTCATGCTATGATGCTATGCTTCATGCTATGCTTCATGCTATGCTTCATGCTATGCTTCATGCTATGCTTCATGCTATGCTTCATGCTATGCTTCATGCTATGCTTCATGCTATGATGCTATGCTTCATGCTATGCTTCATGCTATGCTTCAGCTATGCTTCATGCTATGTTCCCCGTTATGCTTCCTGGTGTGTTCCTGCTAATATCCTTTGTGCAATTGTCTGATTTAGCAGTTCCTC
>JAVDOI010000387.1:0-60000 GCA_032191485.1 Leptoclinus maculatus
CAACTGCAGAGATACTTTTTACTTCTATCTGCACAACATTTCAGAGAGAAACGTTTTATAATATAAATTTGTTTTACGGCTGCAGTAACTGGTTTCTTTGCAGATTAAGATTTCACAAACAAATCTGCAATCAACATAAAAAATCTATTTAGAACTCAAGTATTTTTCCTCAAATGAATTCCTTTGTTTATAACGTTGTTCCGTTCTTTCCTTCGCTTCTTCAGCTTCTGTTAAATACATTTTAAACTTTTCTGCGAATATGTTTCACATTAAAAGCCATTTCCCTTTCCTGTCATGCTTTTAATGTGGAAATAACTAACTTAGAACCAATTTATATGTAAAATGAAATGAAATTGACATTATAACTGAATTAAATTATGTTTTTTAGGGCTTTTTTGTATTTAGACTATTTTTAATATAATAATACATTTCCATAAAAGCTTTATGAGAAGGTAAAATCACATTATTATATGACACTTGTTACTCACTTAAGTCGATCAGTACTCTTGAGTACTAATGTGTTTTACAGCCATCGTCCAGGTGTTAAATTTCAGGCTTGTTGTTCTTACTTACGTGTACATTTACACACTGAAATATTAACTGTAATGTATTTGTACTTTGATGTACAGTGGTATATATATTATAGATTTATGTAATTTGAACCTGTTTAAGAGGTAGTTAAGAGTATGAAAGTGTTTGTCTTATTATATTAATATATAATGTGAATTGTGTAAGCCTCTTTCTTCTTTAGCAGGATGTTAATTATGCGAAGGACTATATTCTGTCATTCCAATACAAATACAGAAATTTACAGTATACATTTATATAAATGTGTATTTTTAATACACAAAAACGTTTTTTCCTCCTGTGTTTTCTCAGAAAATGTGTTGACCTCTACACCAGCAACGTGAAACCCAAACTATCTGCATGCTGAGTAGAAAGAAGTAAGTAACAAAAAATATATATGGTTGTGATTTTAGGTGAAATTCTACAATAGTATCAGAATTTAGTAATGAAACCATTAAATCTCATCAAGGTATTTCCTGAAGGAAGCATGTGTAACTTCCTAATGTTGTAGCTACAGATGTAGATGGTGAAATGAGACTATAAATAAATCATAAAGTACATTGTACTGAATGGACAGACCATTAACTTTAAAAAACATTTTTTAAACTATCATAACTATATTAACGTGAGTGTCCATTATAATGAGCTTACGTACACAGTTGAACAGTTTGTAATTATTAGAACTTAATTGACTCATAAAGAATAAAACTATTTAATATGAAGTGTCATCAGTCATCTGGCATGAAGAAATTCACATGATTTGAACTGATGAATATTCTTAGTGTTTAACTCAGAGTGTTTTGGCAGGTCTGACCATCTCAACGCTCTGAAGTCCGGTGAAGCCAGCAGCCATGTTGGAGGCGTGGAACTCCTCCCACAGCACCTTCCCCCCCCCGTGTTCAGAGGTTTCCGCGCCGCTGCAGAAGCACCGCCGCTGCTAGCGCTGCATGTTCTCCGCCTCCTACTGATGACAGCGCTGCTGGGAAACGGCCTGCTGGTGTACGTGATCCCCGCACGGAAAGTCTGCACATCCTCCTGTACCTCCTCATCTTGCAAACGCTGTGCGTGGTAGAACGTCCTGGTGGTGACCGCCATCGTACCCAACATGCTCCTTGGCCTCCTCTCTCGACTTGGGACCGGGATCGTCGTTAGGACGGCTGCTTAGACCCAGATGTTCTTCACCCACTTCCTGTTCTGTCTCTGGAGTCGACGCTGCTGCTGGCGATGGCGCTGACCGCTACGCTGCATCTGGCCGGCCGCTGCGCTAACGCCAAACTCATGACTCGTCCGTGTTCGTGAAGCTGATGCTCTTCAGCCTGGTCCGCAGTGGCTCCATCATGCGACGCTAGTCGCGTTGGCGGGTTCGCTGCGGGTTCTGCTGGGCTCCGACGTCATCACGGCATTGCTACTTGTGACCACATGGCCGATGTCAGCCTGGCGTTGCGACGGCACAGAGTAAAAACGTGGCAGGCGGGCCTCGCCGTGATCGTCTGCATTCGTGGGGCGTGGACATACCGCTCATCTTCTTCTCCTTCATGAAGATCCTGAGCGCCGTCTTGAGAGGCTGCGGCGCCGGGTGAGGAAAAGCAAAGAAGGCGTTTCACACCTTGCGGCACTCACCTGATCGTCATGGATGTGTTTCTACCTGTGGGGAGCGTCACGTTCCTCTCCCACAAAAAACCCTGAAACATCCCCATTCCGACGGACGTCACCACCTTCATGGGACTCATGTACATTCTGTTTCCTCAGCGACGGTCCAACCCCGATCATCTACGGCGTTCGGACGAAAGAAATCCGAACGCGGCTTTTTTAGCTCTTTGATAAGTCAGCAGAGTAAAAGAAATTAATGATGGTGAAAGTTTCTCCTGCTGAAAAACAACAAACGTGACGACGATGTTTCTGCTTCAAACATCCCCTCTCACAGATTTCTCCTACATTTAAATGTTAAATGTTGATATGTTAGAGGAGAACCTAGTTAGTAAAGAACTGACTAAATTAGTGCTGCAACTAACGATTCTGTCAAGTGTTAGCTTTGCCAATAGCTTTATGGGGCGTAGCTATATATATATAAAAATACGTTGAATTACTACTTCCTTGTCTGTTGTCACATCACAGGACTATTCCCATAGAACTTTAATTGTGAAAGAAAGCTCTTGTAACGTCAGAGGATATTTTACTTCGAGGTGAATCTACTTCCCATTCAGAGCATATGAATAGCCCTTATTTAAAATAATCAGGTTCTAAAAGTTGTAAAATGCACTATTTACTTTCAAAACATTGAACTTTATGAACAATCTGCCATATTAACGTTTTGAATTTTAACTACGAAGCTGCAGAAAAGAAGAGATAAATACTGTCGTTTAGTTTAATTTGATCATGTTTATCTGTAAGATACATTCAGTCGGAAGTCATGACAGAGTGTGTCCACAGAGGAGCCTGAATGTTTTTACCAAAGTGTAAAATGTCCTTTAAGGTCAATATATTAATAATATATTGGTTTTATGTTAATAATAATATTAAAAATAATACTTGCTGACGTCTCATCGAGCTCGTCAATCGTTTCAACAAAGTCTTTCTGTTTGTCCCGTTGTACGTGAGAATCACACACAGTTAGCTCACAAACGTCCTTTTATTACCGATGTAGTGAATAACACATACAGTTTCCCCCTAGCCCTGTCAAAATAAAAGCCTCAATCCAAATAATGTTACAGAACAATGAAAGAACGTTATGCTGTGTTTTGATCTTTGTTTGTTCAATAAAAGTTGGCTTCCTTGATTCTTCACATGGAGTTTAAAGTCCATTAATGGACCATTCTGGTGGTTTTTTTACATTATCGATTTCCCTGTTTAACAAACTGATCATTTTATGAAATCAGTTGTAAATAGATTGCTTCTTTCAGCCTTCAGAGTAGGTCTGCTTGTACGTTCAAGGACCCGCGCACATCACAGATTTAGGTTGCCTATGAAACTATAGATTCTTATATTTTAAAGTAACTAGCACAGGGAAGATCTTCCATCACTCCCCCCCCCCCCTTATATCAATCATAAAATGTAAAGTAATGTGGCGGATTAAATTCAGATGTTATGAATAATGTTGAAGATACAATATCTTTTTTTTTCATGAGAAAATCAGTCGTTAAGTGTTGAATGTTAAAAGGTCGTCAAACACAAAGCGACGACAAACGGCGAGAACTTTGTGAAATAAAAAACAAAATCATCGAACAGTCTGAATCTGAGACATTTGGTCTTCATCGTCTAGAACGACGTAATTCTTTACCTGAACTAGTGAGATTACTTTGCTCGGCGTCGCACTTTCACATCATCCTTTACCGACAAAAAAACGAAAATTATTCTTATTATCTGATTGTATTAGGTTTGAATTATTTTTCCAGGTGTGGAAGTGGCCATTTAGATTCCAATATGTGATCAGTTTTATCCAACAAAAAACAAAGGTATCAAGAGAGGGTGTTTATAATTAATCTCATTTCTGTCAGAAGACACAATGTTTAACATATTGATACATTTATTACCAAACAGCCACCAATGTGACGAGAAGCTAGCTAGCCGGATAGCTGCTAGTAGCTGCCTAACTAGTAGCTTTTTAAAGCTTAGGAAGTGTTTTTATTGAGGATTAAAGGATGATGAAACTGAGATACAATAGTTAAGTAATCCCCACTACTTTCTTTGTGGACACAATGAGGAAGCGCTCTATTTTAGTAGTAGGAGAATGAGGTGAATAGAAGTGAAAGATCTGGAAGAACGAATAGCCATTCTTAATACGATCCACATGAAAAAACCTCTAAAACAGGGGCCATCCTCTATATAGGATTCATTACCGCGATATATAATGAAACCGCAGAAAGTATCGTTGTATTTCATGCACACTCGGCAACCGAGACCCTGTCACGCTGATCGGTGGCTCTCTCTGACAGTCTCGGGTTGTCTCGGCGGGTCGATGACTTCCTTCTGGTGTTTCCGTCAGACGCTGGTCGGCTGAACTGTTCAGATCTACCGAAGGTCGGCAGCGTTGTTTTTACGAAGACCCTCTATGTTACGGACACATCAAAACTAATCTCAACACCGACGTTATTCCTGTTCGCCTCCCTAATGGAAACACGTAGAACAAAGTGACATTAGAGGCATGCTACCAGCCGCGGTGGTTACGACAACTGCCGCGGACGCCAGGTTCAAGTCTCATCGCCGCCGGCCAGGTCAAAAAAGGAAGCTAAGAGGCCGCTCCGTTCGAAGACACGAACTAGGCTGCATTATTCTAGCTTTTTTTACACCTCCGGCAGGATGCAGAGAGGACGAACATGAACGAAAGAACACCAAACACGGCACACCGAGTGTTTTGAAGGGCGGTCCAGACAGTGTGACGACAATCCCGTCAGCTCCACGCTACCAACAGGCAGGGAGGACAACGACGGCAGTGGTGGCGGCGGCGGCGCGTCGAGCCTTTATTCTGTTGTCCAGTTTGGGCGAGTCCACCGGCTCCTCCGTCTTCATCCTTGTCTTCCTTCGCTCACAATCAGCCGCTGGCGAGCTGAAGTCTTCCAAAGATGATGTTCATCGTCGCTGAAGGAGGAGGGTGTGGGGTGGGGTGGGGGGGGCAGAGGGTTGTGGAGGTTATTTATAAGAAACAATGAAAGGAAACATAAAGAGACCAGAAGCGAGTAGAACTCAGAACGAGCCAAACGAGATCAACGTTCTGAAGAAGAAGACCCTTCATCTTCATCGTGAGACTTGAATCCTCGTTTGAACAGGACAGGACCATCTTACACTGCAAGAACATTGTCAAGAGCTCCAACTCCATCATGAACACACACTGATAGTTTATTTCACTTTATGTTATCTGATTCATTACACGGACGATAGATAAACCTATATTTATTAGTTAAAAGACCACATCACTGAAGTTTGTCCCCTGGATCTCGGAAATACTTAAAAGATCGTGAAATACTTTGTTAGGTTTATAGAAAAGATGGTAGTTTTGGGTTAAAGTAACGTGAGATAATGATTCCACGTTGCGTGTTGTTTCACATTGATGAACAACAAGATTTTGTCCTCTTGAAGCTTCTTCATCATTAAATGAGTTTCATCTTGATATCTACGAATTACAGCGGTTTATTTTTCGTCTTCATGATTCGAGCGCTGGATGAGACAACAACCTGTAATGTGTTCACACAGAACATTCACAGCAATAATTCACGACAAGCATTACTACCAGGAATACTCACTTTCACTGCAAAGTCTTCCTCTGATTTAATATACTTGTTTTGTCTCATTAGCGTAAAGAGAACTTGAAAAGAGCTATACACCTGTTAATGTATTATTAATAAGATTATCATGGATTTTAATGGAGTAGATATTCTGGATTGTATGAAACTCCTTCTTTGTTGTGTCTTTGGGGTCAATTGAGAATGATGTCTGTCTCTCTGCTGACAGCAGGATGAGTTTACCACTTGAAGCTCATTTCCTGCCTCCTCACATTACGGCAGCGAGCATTAAAGACGCATTAAGGCCGGAGGACTCCGGAGACGAGTCCGTCTCAGTTAGAGAGGAAACTCCTCTCTGCTGTCAGGGTTATTGACGAGGACGTTAACCACAGCTCCACCAATCAGATCACAGAGCAGGCTGATGAGGTGATGAGGACGGTGAAGCAGGAAGAGAGAGAGACAGGAGAGAGACGAGAGAGACAGAGAGTCAGAGAGAGAGAGAGAGAGACAGAGAGAGGATGTGAGACCTCAGGAGAGTCGAGAAGAAGAGAGAGACAGAGTAGAGAGAGTGGAGAGACAGAGAGTCAGAGAGAAGAGGAGGACAGAGAGTCAGAGAGAGAGACAGAGAGAGAGACAGAGAAGAGAGAGATGAGAGAGAGAGAGAGAGAGAGAGAGACAGAGAGAGAACAGAGAGAGAGAGAGAGAGGCAGACGAGAGAGGACAGAGAGAGAGAGAGAGAGAGAGTCCAGAGAGAGAGACAGAGAGAGAGAGAGAGAGAAGAGAGAGAGCAGAGAAGAGAGACAGAGGAGTCAGAGAGAGAGAGAAGACAGAGAGTCAGAGAGAGAGACAGAGAGACGAGAGAGAGTCAGAGAGTCCAGAGAGTCAGAGAGAGAGAGAGACCGAGAGAGAGAGAGAGACAGAGAAGCAGAGAGAGACAGAGAGAAGAGAGAGAGTCAGAGAGTCAGAAGAGACAGAGAGCGTGAGAGAAGAGAGACAGAGAGTCAGAGAGAGAGAGAGACAGAAGAGACAGAGAGAAGAGAGAGAGACAGAGAGTCAGAGGAGAGAGACAGAGAGGAGAGAGAGAGTCAGGAGAGTCAGAGAGAGAGACAGAGAGAGAGAGAGAGAGAGTCAGAGAGTCAGAGAGAGAGGACAGAGAGAGAGAGAGAGGGGGGAGGGAGACAGAGAGACAGAGAGAGAGAGCAGAGAGAGAGGCGAGAGAGCAGAGAGTCGAGAGAGACAGAGAACAGAGAGAGAGAGTCAGAGAGAGAGACAGAGAGAGAGAGAGAGTCAGATGAGAGAGAGACGAGAGAGAGAGAGAGAGAGAGAGAGAGAGAGAGAGACAGAGCAGACAGACAGACAGAGAAGAGAGAGGCAGAGAGAGCGAACAGAGAGAGAGACAGAGAGACAGACAGACAGAAGAGAGAGACGAGAGAGTCAGAGAGAGAGACAGAGAGAGAGAGAGGGAGAGTCAAGGAGGAGAGAGACAGAGAGAGGAGAGAGAGACAGAGAGAGAGAGAGAGAGAGAGACAGAGAGAGAGAGAGAGGAGACAGAGAGAGAGAGAGAGAGAGAGAGAGAGAGAGAGACAGACAGAGAGAGGAGAGAGAGAGAGGAGATAGAGAGAAAGACAGAGAGACAGAGAGAGAGAGAGAGGAGAGAGAGACAGAGAGAGAGAGCGAGAGAGAGAGAGACAGAGAGAGAGAGAGAGAGAGAGAGACAGGAGAGAAGAGGAGAGAGAGACAGAGAGAGAGAGAGAGAGAGAGACAGAGAGAGAGAGGACAGAGAGAGAGAGAGAGAGAGAGACAGAGAGAAGAGAGAGGGAGACAGAGAGACAGACAGAGAGAGTAGAGAGAGAGAGAGACAGAGAGAGCGAGAGAGAGAGAGAGAGAGAAGAGAGAGAGAGGACAGAGAGTCAGAGAGAGAGAGAGAGACAGAGAGAGGAGTCAGAGAGAGAGAGAGAAGAGAGACCAGAGAAGACGAGAGAGTGACAGAGAGAGAGAGAGAGAGAGAGGACAGAGAGAGAGAGAGACAGAGAGAGAGAGCAGAGAGCAGAGAGAGGAGAGAGAGGAGAGACCGAGAGTAGAGAGAGAGAGAGAGAGAGACAGCAGAGAGAGAGAGACAGTAGAGAGAGAGATGAGAGGACAGGAGATGAGAGATGAGAGACGAGACAAGAGAGAGAGAGAGAGAGAAAGAGAGACAGGAGAGAGGAAGAGAGACGAGAGAGAGAGAGAGAGAGACAGATGAGAGAGGGAGAGACAGAGAGAGAGAGAGGAGAACAACAGAGAGAGAGAACAGAGAGAGAGAGAGAGAACACAGAGAGAGAGAGAGAGACAGAGACAGAGACAGAGAGAGAGAGAGACAGAGAGGAGTAGAAGAGAGACACGTGAGCAGAGAGAGAGAGACAGAGAGGAGAGAACAGAGAGAGAGAGAGAGAGAGAGAGAGACAGAGAGAGAGACAGAGAGAGTCAGAGAGACGGCTGCTTACTTTGTGTCAAACTCGATCAGGTTTGTGTCGATCGGAGCTTCATCTGGAGCTGCAGAGGTTAGAAAACATGACGTGTGATTTAATTGAAGTGTTTTTAAATACAGTGTGATGAATAACAGTCCGCTGTTTTAACTGTAGAGCTCTTTCATTATAAAACAGATATACTGTACATATTTTCATGAACTTTTTCATGTTAATTATATTTCATGTTTCTTGACTTTTTGCAGAACTTTTTATTTTCATGTTTATTGTCTGGTGATTATCTTTCAAATCATCGTCTGGTTTCACTTTTATTGCTAGTGAAAATCAAGTTGCAGAGGACACGATCCCAGCAGATGATCTGATCTCTCAACAGACAGGAAGCTTATATCCTGCAAGGGCTGCAGAGCCACTGAAGCTTTGTAACATTCTTTCTTTATACAACAGTGCATGCAGCAGCGGCCACAGACACAATCCACAACACAGCAGGACATCAATATCTGAAATATTATCGTACTGAACATCAAATATTAAACATGTTGTAAACATGACTCACCGTCTCTGTAGATGGATTCTTCTAAAGGCTTAGGGTGCATTAATGTGAAAGGCAGCCTCACAGAGACGTCACTGAAAAACAAATCATTTGCTGTACAACCGGTCCATAAAAACACCAATAAACCACAAGCAGCTTCATTAAAGACTGTGTGACTATTATCAGTGAGACATTCAGGGGACCTTTGTACATGTCAGTGTGCGCTTTGTATCAGTGTGTTCCATCGATGATCTCAGTGAGGTTACCTCGCCGCAGATCTCCAGGAGCCTGAAACCAATAAACATGTAACACCTTCAGCTTCACAGCAGCAGCACAGTGTTTCTACGTACAAAGTAACAGGGTAACGTACAAAGTAACAGGCTAACGTACAAAGTCACAGGGTAACGTACAAAGTAACAGGCTAACGTACAAAGTAACAGGCTAACGTACAAAGTCACAGGGTAACGTACAAAGTCACAGGCTAACGTACAAAGTAACAGGCTAACGTACAAAGTAACAGGCTAACGTACAAAGTAACAGGCTAACGTACAAAGTCACAGGCTAACGTACAAAGTAACAGGCTAACGTACAAAGTAACAGGCTAACGTACAAAGTCACAGGGTAACATTCAAAGTAACAGGCTAACGTACAAAGTCACAGGCTAACGTACAAAGTAACAGGCTAACGTACAAAGTCACAGGCTAACGTACAAAGTAACAGGCTAACGTACAAAGTAACAGGCTAACGTACAAAGTCACAGGGTAACATTCAAAGTAACAGGCTAACGTACAAAGTCACAGGCTAACGTACAAAGTAACAGGCTAACGTACAAAGTAACAGGCTAACGTACAAAGTCACAGGCTAACGTACAAAGTCACAGGGTAACATTCAAAGTAACAGGCTAACGTACAAAGTCACAGGCTAACGTACAAAGTCACAGGCTAACGTACAAAGTCACATGCTAACGTACAAAGTCACAGGCTAACGTACAAAGTAACAGGCTAACGTACAAAGTAACAGGCTAACGTACAAAGTCACATGCTAACGTACAAAGTCACAGGCTAACGTACAAAGTCACATGCTAACGTACAAAGTCACAGAGCAATGTGATATAATAAACTATTTGAAGTGGCAGCCCACACAGATTAGTTTAGTTAATTTGTTAACCAATAAAGATGATGTGTGATATATGTTATAATAAGTTAAACACACTGACCCGCCTCGAGACACCACCAGCTTCACTTTGACTTTGTACGACACAATGATGCCGAGAATCTCCTTATTGGCTCCTTCTCTTAACCTGATCAAGACAGAAAACACTCAGTCCTTCTTCACTACTGAATCGACTGGGAAGATTCCCACCTTCTCTCTACAAATGTACTCAACACGTTGTAGAGGCTGAAGCTACAGCTTATCTCTTTACACAAAACATTAGTCTGGACTATGTGCCATTGGACGACAACAAACAGAAGCACATGGCTCTCACAACACCCCACCCCCCAGGTATGCCGTCTGAATTTCCCACCCTCCAACAGGCCTGGAAGGCATCATGATTGCTACTGGACTCACAGTGTGCTGGAGGCCAGGTTGGTGTCCTCGTGCTTCAGTTTCCCGTCCAGAGCGAGGCCTCGTTTCTCTCGGTTGTTGGCCAGAAACGGAGTGAGAGTGAAAACTTTGCAGAAAGTCGAACTGGGAGCGACGACGTCACTGAAGACAGAACCACACGAACATGAAGCCGGATATCAACGTCTGACTGGATTCAATTCAAACTGGGCTACAAATGTTAAAGAAGTCCTTAATAATGTGCTCAGAAAAAAAGAAATTTGAACATCCATCACAACATCTGGATAGACTGAGGAAAACCAGGTGACACAACTGAAAGCTCCAGAACAAGTCCTTAATGGACCTTGGGTGAGTTTTGTCTAAATCAAAGCAGAGAGAAATGAGACTGACTCAGACTCCTCGGTGGCCACCGGACATTTGTACTGAGCCGTGTTGAACAGGCAGATGTCTGCATACTGTCGCACTGTGGAAACACAAATCAATAATCGATCAATAACACAAACCTCACCGATCAATAGAGAGAGAGGACGGTGCATTCAAGTACCTGAGATCTTCATCTTCTTCACAGTCTTGTTGGTGTTGTTGGTGACGTGAACGTTGACGCTGATTGGCTCTCCGTGGTAATAAATCTGAGAGACATATTATTAATATTATTAATATCATTATTGTTTTTATTATTATTCAATTTCAATTTATTTTTGTATAGCCCAAAATCACAAATCATAAATTCTCCTCAGAGGGCTTCACAATCTGTACACATGCGACATCCTCTGTCCCAGAACCCTCACATCAGAACAGGAAGAACTCCCCAAAAAAAACCTTTAACGGGGAGAAAAGAGGGAGAGACCTGAGGGAGAGCAACAGAGGAGGATCCCTCTATCAGGATGGACAGAAGTGTGATAGATGTCATGTGTACAGAATGAACAACATAACAGAGTTACAACACATTCAATGCATATGACAGAACCACGGCAGGAGGCAAGACCAGGTCCAGGTATAACCAGGATCCACGATTATTAGTAGTAGTGGTAGTAGTATTGTTGTTGTTAAAATACCATCCATTCCATCCATCCATCCATCCATCTTCCTCCTCTTATCCGGGGTCGGGTCGCGGTGGCAGCAGGCCAAGCAGGCTGACCCAGACTTCTCTCTCCCCGGCAACATGTTCTAGCTCATTCTGGGGGATCCCAAGGCGTTCCCAGGCCAGCTGGGAGATGTAATCCCCAAAACCTCCAGTGGGAGGCGTCCAGAAGGCATCCGGATTAGATGCTGAACCACCTCAGCTGACTCCTTTCGACACGAAAGAGTAGCGCCTTAATTCCAAGTTCCCTCCTGATGTCCGAGCTCCTCACCCTTTCTCTAAGGCTGAGCCCGGCAACCCTACGGAGGAAACTCATTTCGGCCGCTTGTAGACGCAACCTTGTTCTTTCGGTCACGACCCAGAGTTCGTGACCATAGGTGAGGGTCTCTTCACCAAGACGGTCCGGTGCAGCGCCTGCTTCTAACCCTAACCCTAACCCTAACCGATCCGCCTGTCGATCTCCCGCTCCATCTTACCCTCACTCGTGAACAAGACCCAGAGATACTTGAACTCCTTCGCTTGCGGTCGGCTCTCCGTCCCCACCTGGAGGGAGCAATCCACCGGTTTCCGGCAGAGCACCGTGGCCTCAGATTTGGAGGTGCTAATTCTCATCCCCACTGCTTCACACTCGGCTGCAAACCGCCCCAGTGAATACTGGAGGTCACGATCCGAGGAGGCCAACAGGACCACATCATCTGCAAACAGCAGAGAGGCGATCCCGAGGCCCCCGAACCCGACGTTCTCCACCCCCAGCTGTGCCTGAGTAGTGTGTAATAACAATAATAATTAATATTATTATTATTATATCATTATTAGTAGTAGTAGTAGTAGTATTGTCGTTATAATAATAATTATTAATTATTATTATTAATTATAATTAATTTAAGATTACAACCTAATGATCTCTATCTTTTCTGTAAACTCTGAGATCAAGAGTCAATCAGTGTTGGAATGTAACTAAGTACATTTGCTCAAGAATATTAATATTATTTCCTCATAAATGTGTGAGTTTTTTCTTGAAAATCATTCTTTAATCCCAGATTTCCAAAATGAGAAACGATGCTGACACTTTCGTTGACACTGATTGGATATATTTTAGGTTTTAAAACCTTTTGAGCCCTAGACGTTTTTTTGGCTTATTCTCGAAAATACTATACCCATACTCAAAGGGGCCTTACTCTCTAACTACAAGGTCTATTTGAAAATGTTCAATGGATTTATAACACTGAGGAGGGTTTGCTCATATGAATTGTGTACATATTGTGTATATGTTACCGGTTAATAGCTGATGAAGATGGAACACAGCTCCACTTTGAAAAATGTCAAATTCGTATGGTGAAAAAGCATAAGCTAAATATTAAATGAGGCTCAGTGAAGCCTATAAACCACACACAATCATAGAAAACGACAGCAGTAGTCACCCACAAAAGAATTGGAGTGAATAGAGTGAAGTAGGCCAGAGTTAGAGACATAAACGTTATGAGAGGTCACGAGAGGTCACGAAAGGTCGTCATTTGAGAAACAGCCTCTCCAGATGTTCCATTGTACTTTTATAAGCTAAATAACTATATATTTAACTTCCTTTATCCTTGTACATGCACAATCTATCACATACAGCAGTTAGAAATCATTTTGGAGAGCTAGAACCGTCTCCAAAGCGTCTCGGGACCGCCGACCTACGGGAGAATTGCGCCATAGTGGTTGTGTATTGGGCCAGTGTAAAGCCCCTGATTGGTCGATTTCTTCATATGAAACGTCTATGCACGTGTCTGGATGTGGCCAATTGACTGGCGTCAACGGAATTTTCAGGAAGTCTTTAGTTTTCCGAAAAATGCCGATCTAAGCCGGCGGACCCGTGCGTAAACGCCCGAAGCTGCCTCGCTGGAATGTGGTCCCCCGAGCTCATTTGACCCCCCCCTTCCTTTTTTCACAACTTTATTAGACTGTAAACGGATGACAAAAGGCGAAACAGGAGTCTAAAAGGAGTTTGAGGACATCGTTTTATGATTTGGCTTTCTTCGGTACCAGTCGGCACCAGTCGGTACCAGTATCCCCCCCGTAGGGGGGCTCTCAGTTTAGAAAGGTTAAAGGGCTCTTCTGTCTCTTTTCTTCTTTATTCTCCCTTCTACATATAGTATACTTACTATATATAATTATATTAGTGCTGGGCAAGTTAACACGTTATTATCGCATTAACGCATTAATTAATTAACGCCGACAATTATTTTATCGCGCGTTAACGCATTTTTTTTTTTTATTATTTTGAAAGTGCGTTGCTCACTGTCAGCGGTGGAGGAAGTCTTCAGACTACGTTGATGCAGCGTGTGGGAGAAGTAGAGATAAACTAAAGCAACACAAGCTAACAGATGCTACAGAGAAGTAGAGATAAACTAAAGCAAGACAAGCTAACAGATGCTACAGAGAAGTAGAGATAAACTAAAGCAACACAAGCTAACAGATGCTACAGAGAAGTAGAGATAAACTAAAGCAACACAAGCTAACAGATGCTACAGAGAAGTAGAGATAAACTTCAGCCGGTTAGTATTGTGGAAGATGTCGGTCTGAGGAACGTTCTCAAGGTGCGTTCACGTCGCGTTTGGTGTGAACGCACCTTTAGGATCAACGAATGACGTCACGTATGAGCCTCGAGACGCACCGTCACAAGAAGAAGACACGAGTTGTATTAAAGGAGAGGACTACAACAGCGACGGCTTTACAACGAGCAGCAGCTGTTGCTCTCACTGGAGACTACTGGACATCGCTGGGTAACCATCATCACCTCTGAGTTACAGCATTATATTGATGAACAGTAGAGCTGCATTCACCTGCTCTGACTGTCATGAAGACACAAGACACACATTTAGATGAAACGTGCTGAAACATTGTGTTCATGTTCACAGCAGTGGAACGTTTCACATCCAGTCAGCACACTGAGCACAGATAGTGAAGAGATAGAACTCTACTGTGTGAAGGGAATACTGCTGTTAACAAGAACCGGATGTGTTTAAAGTGTTTACAAACCAAATGTTATTGACCTGTTGTTCATATAGCAGTACTTTAAAATAAAAGTGCGCAATACACTACTTTTTAATTCATTATTGAACTTTGCGCATAACAATGAGATTCATCGCGATTAAGAATTGTAATCGTTGCCCAGCACTAATATATATATATATATATATCACACACACATACACTTAGGCATTACCTCTTTGTCCAGAGAGGCTTCCAAGTGCAGAGGTTTGTCCGACATCAGAAACTGTCTGGTGGTCTCTGCTGTGGGCTGAGGACCAGGTTTCTCTGGAGCGTACTGAACCTTCCGGATCACCAGACGCACCGAGTTCCTGCAACAAGACACAACGCTGATGATCGTACTTCTACCAGCAGAGAGGGTGAAGGGACAGGATAAGTTGGTCTAGTCTGTAGTCTAGATTGATCGACTCTTTACCTGACGGAGGTTTGTGCCGGTTAGAATCTAACTGGCCTTGACTCTGACATATCATTAATTTATGGACTCTAGAATGACTCTGGTCTGATGAACCTCGTGATGCTGGTAGGTTTACTGGCTCCTGATTATGAGCATGAATATATATTTAGATCTGGTTCTGGTTCTGGTTCTGGTCGGTGCTGCAGCAGTGGTCCTCTCTCTCTCTCTGCAGGAAGCTGCTGATGCACGACTGATTTCACTTTCATTCATAATTCATCTCTTGATTCTGTCAAACTGCAGCGGACTCACTTTTACCTTTTGTGGATCTTTTCTTCAACATTTTCTGCACAGAAAGCTTTCACCTCGAAGTCGACTCCGCAGGCCTGAAGACACACGAGAACATTTAGAACATCTAGAACCTTCCATTTCTTTTTTTCAGCTGAGCAGGATGAATGTTTGCTGAGGAGGTGGCGGGTCTTTTACCTTCCCCGTGTCCTCGGGGCCCGGCTGCAGGGTGACGGAGCACGGCAGGTTCAGAGGAATCTGAAAACACATCGTCTTTATCAGAAGATACCAACTAATAACAGTCACACTTCTTCTTCTTCTTCTTCAGCCCCTTTTCAAACTAAAAGTTGTGCTTCCTCTGCTTCTATAGAACAATAAAGAGACAATCAGTCCGATTAAACCAGTTGTAGCTGAAACTCTGTTGGTCATTTGAAGTTGTATTCATCTCTTTAAAACATGCTCTCTCTCTTTGAAACACCAGGGTCTGTTTAGGGAACTAAACCTAGAACCTGGTTCCTGCAGGGTTCTGGATTCCTTAAAAGTTCCCGTTGTGGAAAAGAGCTCTTTCATCTTCAGACCGATGTAACATTTATCCTGAGACAATGACACAATGCTACACTACGACTATTATGAATCAATACTGGGGAATAATGAACTGGTGACGATATTTAAACATCCAACCGTGATGATGAATAAACAGACTTTAAAAGACAGAAAGACGATCAAACCTAAAGCTAGAATCAGAACCTCGACTCCGGTCCAGTTCTTCTGGTGTTTCTCTCTTTGTGTTTACGTTCAGTGAGAGAATTCCTCGTATGAACACAAAGTTGTTGCCATGACAACAAACAAGTCTTCCAATATGAAAGTTGCTTCAAAGAAATTGACAAATTCTAAAAGGAGGAAGCTTCAGACATCTTCGACCCGCCGGCACAAGAAGATTTATACAAGTTTTAAGAGTTCACAGTTATGGACTTAAATACTGTTTTTTGACCTTTGACCTTTTGTTTGAAATGTTGTCATAATTAGCATATGAATTCAGTTCAGGTCAAAAACGTGTTTTGTGAGGTCACATTGTCCAAGTGGACGTTTGTGTCAAGTTTGAAGAAATTCCATCGAGGCGTCCCTGAAACATCTCGCCTCCGTCAAGAACCAGAAAACCTTTAAAGACTTTGATCTGAGACCTGAACCCGACGATGCTTCACCAATGAATGAATGAGGAAACTGGGCTCAGTACCTCAAAGGTGAACGGGTGGGCGTGTTCTCCCAGTTTTTTAATCAGCCGTTCCTGAAGACGAGTCAGACTCTTCTTCTCTTCGGGCGGCGGAGGAAACGCCTGGACGTTCGCCACAAACAGGTCTTTACGGAACGTCAACCCGAGGACGTCTAAGTCCTCACGGCCGTAACGGAACGCACAGGTCAGAGTCACGAACACTGAAGGGAACAAGAAACACAAAACTTACATCCTGATATATGATAATATATATGAACAATAACTATATTAACTACTAATACTGGAGCTAGGCTAACAGCTGAAGCTAAACACATCCTGGACCTTCTTTTTATTCTGTGCAGAAATGAAAACTGAAAACAAGGCGATTTAATAAAATGTTCCATTTAATCAAATAATATGAAGAACAGAGGCTCCAGGACGCTTCCCTGAGAACGTTGAACTGTTCCTGAGACCAAACAAAGCTCTACGAAGGTGTTTAGGATCCACTGAGATGAATATGAAGCGTCCTGAACAACGTGCAGTAGAGACACCACTCTCTGGTAGAACCTGTGATCTTAAAGAAGCTCCTCCTACATCTCTGCTTGTTCGAAGATTTGATATATATATTTGATATTTGATATTTTATTTTACAGATACAGTGAATTCAAAAAATAGGAGTTGTTGGTATTTTAAAGGGCCAATTCTAATATTTTACGTATTTTATTGAGCTAAATCTGTTTAGAGATTATTTAACCGGCGTTGCTTTGAACGTCTCACCTTTCCTCTCCTTCAGGTACTCCGGGTCGATCAGGACGACGCCATCTGCAGGAAGAAAAGTCAGAAAGAGAACAAGATGGGCGACTGTGGCTTTAATCAGAGGGTCGGCGGTTCGATCCCCGGCTCCGGCTCTGCTAGTCGCATGTCGATGTGTCCTTGAGCAAGGCACTTAACCCCAAAATAGCTCCCGTAGCTGTGCTTACGGTGTAGAAGTGTGATGGAATCTGAATTGTAAGTCGCTTTGGATGAAAGCGTCTGCTAAATGACTGTAATGTGATGTAACAAGCAGCCGGAGGACCAATGATTCTCAATAAACCCCAAACAGCTGCTATCAAAGAGATGAAACAACAAAGTAAAGAAATGAAGATCAGTAACAAGTGATCTCACCAACAGGCTCCACCAGGTCCACGTGATCCACGAAGTCTCTCTTCCCCAGATAGACAGTGAGCTGAGGGAGGAACACAGCGGTCAGATCAGCCAATCAGAGCCACTGTCAGGACAGCTAACGGCCAATCACAATGAACTGTCAGGACAGCTAACGGCCAATCACAATCAACTGTCAGGACAGCTAACGGCCAATCACAATCAACTGTCAGGACAGCTAACGGCCAATCACAATCAACTGTCAGGACAGCTAACGGCCAATCAGAGTCAACTGTCAGGACAGCTAACGGCCAATCAGAGTCAACTGTCGGGACAGCTAACGGCCAATCACAATCAACTGTCAGGACAGCTAACGGCCAATCAGAGTCAACTGTCGGGACAGCTAACGGCCAATCAGAGTCAACTGTCGGGACAGCTAACGGCCAATCACAATCAACTGTCAGGACAGCTAACGGCCAATCAGAGTCAACTGTCAGGACAGCTAACGGCCAATCAGAGTCAACTGTCAGGACAGCTAACGGCCAATCACAATCAACTGTCGGGACAGCTAACGGCCAATCAGAGTCAACTGTCGGGACAGCTAACGGCCAATCAGAGTCAACTGTCGGGACAGCTAACGGCCAATCAGAGTCAACTGTCAGGACAGCTAACGGCCAATCACAATCAACTGTCGGGACAGCTAACGGCCAATCAGAGTCAACTGTCAGGACAGCTAACGGCCAATCAGAGTCAACTGTCAGGACAGCTAACGGCCAATCAGAGTCAACTGGATCCAGGAGATCTCTGTTTGTGTCCTGAGCGAAACTAAAAGTAGACGTTGACATTATGTCATGTGACTCGATAGTTAGTCAGGTTAACGTAAACCAGCTCTTTGTCTAAACCTCACTAAGTGGTTTTGTTGCATAAAGTTAACTTCCTGTGAAGACAGAAGTTTTATTTTGAAAAGACACTATATCAACATGCCGTCCTGACGCGTTGAATAGTGACGCTGAAGGGGAACTTGGAGCATCAGTTTTGGAAAACTTTATTTTATTTGAAATCTCTATTTGATCTTGTTTTGGGGATGTGATTGAAGACCTGATTCTGTCTCTCAATGTCTGTTTACTTATATAATTTGATCCTTATTGTTTGCTAATTGTTTGTTATTTTGAGTTGTTTATTGTTGTCTCGTTGACTTTGTGCTGTGATTCATCATTTAATGTGACATCAGTGTGTTTGTCCTCAATAAAGTATTCCAGGGTTGTGAGAAAGCGTCTTTATATATATTTTATTCACATATAATTTCGATGTCTAAACTTTTTTCAGGTGTCCACAGACTTTTAAAAAAATGATTTACATGATTTATTTTTCGTGGTAAAGAAGCCGAAGAAGAGGACTCACCTTTCCATTGGGACTGGCTTTCTTAAACACTCTGGAGACAAACAGAGAGAAAAGCAGGTCAATGAAACAGATTTTAAGGGTTCATCTTATTTGTTATATTCTATATTCTATACATATATATGTATATATATATGTATATATATATATATATATATATATATATATATATATATATATATATATATATATATATGTATATGTATAAATATTAAATATTATAAACGAAAAGATGTTTCCTGTTGGAAGTTTGAAAATTCTACTGTGTTTTATTGCTTCATCATAAAATATCTATTCCTGTTTTAAAACCTGTATAGACTCATCATTTATCTTTATTGCTCTTATTGTTATTGTGTTAAAAATCCTGATTTCTGATTGGCTCGCAGGAGGTGATGCTAATGGAGCTGCTGTTCCTGTTAGAACATTCAAGTTAAAAAAAAAAAATCCCATTTCTCCATGTTTATAAAATGTCTTCATTTTATAAATTTCCATAATTGTTTATAATTGAAAAAAAAGAATGTTGAAAACATCTTTTTCTCCGATGTTCAAAGATTCTACCTCTTTTTCAAAATGTCCTCACTTTTTAGAAAAATCATAATTTTTCCAAAAGATTCCTCATCAATGGAGATCAGGTTTCCTCTCAGGGGAGTCCTGCTGTCAATCATCATCATCATCATCATCTTCACCATCAGCAGTAGCTTCCTGTCTCTAATGTCTTACATTACCCCCCCCCCCCCATGAATTAGCTGCTGGGTCCATTAGCTCTCAGCTTCCTCCTGAATGGACCTTCATCTATCAGCAGCATCACAACGCCATTTATTTTACTGGAAACCGCCGGGACTCCTGGGAAAACACTCAGCGCGCCACAAGTCTCTGCTATTAGTCCAATTAAAGTTTAAATCGAGCCGCTCGGAAATCAAACATCCGCTCGATGACGTGCAATCACTTATTTATTAATAATAGTAATATTAATCATAATCATAATAATGACAGTAATAATCTTAATAGTCTGAATCATCTTAATATAATAATAATAACAATAATAATCTTAATATTCATAAAAATCATAACAATAATAATCTTAATTAAAGCTGCGAGCAGCGATGAACGGGCCCTCGCATCCTCCGCGCGTCGGGGTTGCCGGCGGGACTCCCTCCTGCGCGTCCGAGAACACGCGAGACCGTCGGACGGCGCGTCCGCGAGCGAGACGTTTTCGATCCCGCGTGGACCGCCTGATGCTGGAAACGATGCTTTGCAAACAGTCCGGTGCTTCCCGTATCCGCTGCCTGGTGCTACGGAACACGTGCATTGTGTAGCTCTCTGTCAAACGTAAACCACGTTGTGTGAAAGTCGTGTTAATCGGATGGCGTTTGTCACAAAATGCAGATTTCCTTTCGCCGGCAGGTGGCGCTGTGAGTTCTAGTGAAAATTAGCTTGTAGACATCCTCTGGCAGTGAGTGTTATCAAGCGTGTGAAGTTTGGGACCGTTTGGAACAAGTCCAGCTGAGTTACATCAGCTTTTTTCACGGGGAATCACTCAAAGTAGCCGCCCGCTACGGCTAAGCCGTGCCGTTAAACGTAAAGCTTTTGATAATTTTTAATCACAACGGTCTTGAGACTGTACTGACAAAATGTGAAGAGGATCAGACAAAGTCCCTAGGAGGAGTTTGTTAAAGTGTAGCGCCTATAAATTGTCCAAAATCAAGGGAAAATTCACACATAAATCAAAGTGGTGGACTTTCGGTAGGGTTTAGAGCATGGTCCCAAGAGACTTATGATACACGTGACTACAAAGTTTCATACATGCAGCTCAAACGTAGCGCTGGGGCTGCTCTTTTGAAATATTGTAGGGGGCGCTACAGAGGCAATTTAAAACGGCCAAGGCCAGAAATCATACAAAATATTTGTTCCAATGCCTTTGACAGATGTACAAAGTTTCATGAGTTTATGAGCATCCTAAGCCACTAAACCATCAGCTTCCTTTTGAAATATTGTAGGGGGCGCTACAGAGGCAATTTAAAACGGCCAAAGCCAAAACTCATATAGAATATTCCTTCGAATGCCTTTGACACATGTACAAGGTTTCATGCATTTCTGAGCATCCTAAGTCACTAAACCATCAGCTTCCTTTTTCATGGCGAACGATGCGTCGCCACGGCAACAGCGTTCAACGAAAGCTCACAATATTCAAGATGATGCATCATCAATGTCTTGAGGCTATCCTTACCAAATTTGAGTCTCATAAGGTCACCTGGCTAAGAGGAGTAAATAAAAGTATAAAATATGACATTTCCTTTAGCCAGTAGGCGGCGCTATGAGTTATTGATTTTATTTCAACTGAACTATGTTTAGGCTTGAAGTAGCATCATGCATGAGAAATTTTGTGGGGATTGGATAATCCAAAGTACATTTACCTTGAAGTTATAACAACTTCCTTTTTCAAAACCAATGAGGCAAAATGGTCGGCACGCCACGTCAAGGTTCTTTGATGAAAGCTCACGATTTTGATAATTGTTAATCACAAAGGTCTTAAGAGCATCCTGACCAAATTGTAAGTTGATCGCATAAAATCTGTAGGAGGCGTTCGTTGAAGTAAGAAGGCTGAAAAATGCAAAAAGTGACAAAAAGCACAACTTTGCGGGTTTACTGTAGCGCCCCCTAGTGGTCGAATGCAAAATAATTCCTAGGGTATGTTACAGGATGCGATGTGCACATATACAGAACATTTTGGGATTTTAGGACAAATGGTTGAGAAGTTATGTGTATTGATATTATGCCACGCCCCTAAGAAGTTTATTGGTCCATATCTTGTAAACGCTGAGAGATATCAAAACGTTTTTGATAATTTTAGATGACATAGGTCGTTTAATGATGCACAGAAAATTCTGTAATAATCGGACTTAGCGTGTAGGAGGAGTTCGCAAGAATGTGTTTTTCACTAAATTCAAAATGGCGGAAAATCTAAGTAGGCGGAGCTTAGGGGTCTGAGAGGCTTTTTTTTAGATCTAGCGGATTTGGACATGTGTGTTGAATTTCAAGTAAATCGGACATACTGGCCGAGGGGCGTCACCGGTCCGACTTGTAGGGGGCGCTAGAGAGCCATTTTTTACACAGAAAGATGCATTCTTTTTCAGACTCTAAGTTCAGCACGACCTGACAAGTCTGCAAAATTTGGTGAGTTTTGGTACATGGCAAGTCCCCCCCAAATGCTCTCAAAGAGGAAAAATAAATATCATAATAATAATTAAAGCTGCGAGCAGCGATGAACGGGCCCTCGCATCCTCCGCGCGTCGGGGTTGCCGGCGGGACTCCCTCCTGCGTGTCCGAGAACGCGCGTGACCGTCGGCCGGCGCGTCTGCGAGTGAGATGTTTTTGATCCCGCGTGGACCGCCTGATGCTGGAGATGATGCTTTGCAAATAGTCCGGTGCTTCCCGTATCCGCTGCCTGGCGCTACGGAACACGTGCATTACGTAGCTCTGTGTCAAACGTAAACCACGTTGTGTAAAAGTCGCGTAAATCGGATGGCGTTTGTCACAAAATGCAGATTTCCTTTCGCCGGCAGGTGGCGCTGTGAGTACTAGTGACAATTAGCTTGTAGACATCCTCAGGCAGTGAGTGTTATCAAGCGTGTGAAGTTTGGGACCGTTTGGAACAAGTCCAGCTGAGTTACATCAGCTTTTTTCACGGGGAATCACTTAAAGTAGCCGCCCGCTACGGCTAAGCCGTGCCGTTAAACAAAAAGCTTTTCATAATTTTTAATCACAATGGTCTCGAGATTTTACTGACAAAATTTGAAGAGGATCAGACAAAGTCCCTAGGAGGAGTTCGTTAAAGTCACGCGCCTATAAATTGTCCAAAATCAAGGGAAAATTCACACATAAATCAAAGTGGCGGACTTCCGGTAGGGTTTAGAGCATGGTTCCAAGAGACTTATTTTTAAGTCTCCATAGGATACACGTGACTACTAAGTTTCATACATGTAGCTCAAACGTAGCGCTGGGGCTGCTCTTTTGAAATATTGTAGGGGGCGCTACAGAGGCAATTTAAAACGGCCAAGCCAAAAATCATAACAAATATTTGTTCAAATGCCGTTGACACATCTACAAAGTTTCATGAGTTTTTGAGCATCCTAAGCCACTAAACCATCAGCTTCCTTTTTAAATATTGTAGGGGGCGCTACAGAGGCAATTTAAAACGGCCAAAGCCAAAAATCATACAGAATATTCCTTTCAATGCCTTTGACAGATGTACAAAGTTTCATGAGTTTATGAGCATCCTAAGCCACTAAACCATCAGCTTCCTTTTGAAATATTGTAGGGGGCGCTACAGAGGCAATTTAAAACGGCCAAAGCCAAAAATCATATACAATATTTCGTCTAATGCCTTTGACACATGTACAAGGTTTCATGCATTTCTGAGCATCCTAAGTCACTAAACCATCAGCTTCCTTTTTCATGGCGAACGATGCGTCGCCACGGCAACAGCGTTCAACGAAAGCTCACAATATTCAAGATGATGCATCATCAATGTCTTGAGGCTATCTTTACCAAATTTGAGTCTCATAAGGTCACCTGGCTAAGAGGAGTAAATAAAAGTATAAAATATGACATTTCCTTTAGCCAGTAGGCGGCGCTATGAGTTATTGATTTTATTTCAACTGAACTATGTTTAGGCTTGAAGTAGCATCATGCATGAGAAATTTTGTGGGGATTGGATAATCCAAAGTACATTTACCTTGAAGTTATAACAACTTCCTTTTTCAAAACCAATGAGGCAAAATGGTCGGCACGCCACGTCAAGGTTCTTTGATGAAAGCTCACGATTTTGATAATTGTTAATCACAAAGGTCTTAAGAGCATCCTGACCAAATTTTACGTTGATCGCATAAAATCTGTAGGAGGCGTTCGTTGAAGTAAGAAGGCTGAAAAATGCAAAAAGTGACAAAAAGCACAACTTTGCGGGTTTACTGTAGCGCCCCCTAGTGGTCGAATGCAAATACATTCTCAGGGTTTGTTACAGGATGCGATGTGCACATATACAGAACATTTTGGGATTTTAGGACAAATGGTTGAGAAGTTATGTGTATTGATATTATGCCACGCCCCTAAGAAGTTTATTGGTCCATATCTTGTAAACGCTAAGAGATATCAAAAAGCTTTTGATAATTTTAGATGACGTAGGTCCATTAATGATCCACAGACAATTCTGTAGTAATCGGACTCAGCGTGTAGGAGGAGTTCGCAAGAATGTGTTTTTCACTAAATTCAAGATGGCGGAAAATCTAAGGAGGCGGAGCTTAGGGGTCTGAGAGGCTTTTTTTTAGATCTAGCGGATTGGAACATGTGTGTTGAATTTCAAGTCAATCGGCCATACTAGACGAGGGGCGTCACCGGTCTGACTTGTAGGGGGCGCTAGAGAGCCATTTATTTACACAGAAAGATGCATTATTTTTCATACGTCTATTTTCACCAGACCTGACAAGTCCCCAAAATTTGGTGAGTTTTAGTACATGGCAAGTCCCCCCCAAATGCTCCCAAAAGGCAAAAATAAGAATAAGAATAAGAATTAAAGCTGCGAGCAGCGATGAACGGGCCCTCGCATCCTCCGCGCGTCGGGGTTGCCGGCGGGACTCCCTCCTGCGTGTCCGAGAACGCGCGCGACCGTCGGCCAGCGCGTCTGCGAGCGAGACGTCTTTGATCCCGCGTGGACCGCCTGATGCTGGAGATGATGCTTTGCAAATAGTCCGATGCTTCCCGTATCTGCTCTCTGGTGCTACGGAACACGTGCATTATGTAGCTCTGTGTCAAACGTAAACCATGTTGTGTGAAAGTCGTGTTAATCGGATGGCGTTTGTCACAAAATGCAGATTTCCTTTCGCCGGCAGGTGGCGCTGTGAGTACTAGTGAAAATTAGCTTGTAGACATCCTCTGGCAGTGAGTGTTATCAAGCGTGTGAAGTTTGGGACCGTTTGGAACAAGTCCAGCTGAGTTACATCAGCTTTTTTCACGGGGAATCACTCAAAGTAGCCGCCCGCTACGGCTAAGCCGTTGCGTTAAACGTAAAGCTTTTGATAATTTTTAATCACAACGGTCTCTAGACTGTACTGACAAAATTTGAAGAGGATCAGACAAAGTCCCTAGGAGGAGTTTGTTAAAGTCACGCGCCTATAAATTGTCCAAAATCAAGGGAAAATTCACACATAAATCAAAGTGCCGGACTTCCGGTAGGGTTTAGAGCATGGTTCCAAGAGACTTATTTTTAAGTCGCCATAGGATACACGTGACTACAAAGTTTCATACATGCAGCTCAAACGTAGCACTGGGGCTGTTCTTTTGAAATATTGTAGGGGGCGCTACAGAGGCAATTTAAAACGGCCAAGGCCAAAAATCATAACAAATATTTGTTCCAATGCCTTTGACACATCTACAAAGTTTCATGAGTTTTTGAGCATCCTAAGCCACTAAACCATCAGCTTCCTTTTTAAATATTGTAGGGGGCGCTACAGAGGCAATTTAAAACGGTCAAAGCCACAAATCATATAGAATATTCCTTCCAATGCCTTTGACAGATGTACAAAGTTTTATGAATTATTGAGCATCCTAAGCTAATAAACCACCAGCTTCCTTTTTCATGGCGTACGACGCGTCGCCACGGCAACAGCGTCCAACGAAAACTCAAAATTTTTCATGGCGATTTTTCATCAATGTCTTGAGGCTATCCTTACAAAATTTGAGACTCATAAGGTCACCTGGCTAAGAGGAGTAAAGAAAAGTATAAAATTTTACATTTCCTTTAGCCAGTAGGCGGCGCTATGAATTATTGCATTTTTTTTAACTGAAATCTGTTCAGGCTTGAAGTAGCATCATGCATGAGAAGTTTTGTGTGGATTGGATAATGTACCTTGGAGTTATAACAACTTCCTTTTTCATAAACAATGAGGCAAAATGGCCGCAACGCCACGTCCAGGTTCTTCGATGAAAACTCACGATTTTGATCATTTTTAATCACAAAGGTCTTAAGAGCATCCTGACCAAATTTTACGTTGATCGCATAAAATCTGTAGGAGGAGTTCGTTGAAGTGCGAAGGCTGAAAAATGCAAAAAGTGACAAAAAGCACAACTTTGCAGGTTTACTGTAGCGCCCCCTAGTGGTTGAATGCAGACAGATTTTTAGGGTATGTTACAGGATGCGATGTGCACATATGCTGAAAATCTTGGGAGTTTAGGACAAATGGTTGAGAAGTTATGTGTATTGATATTATGCCACGCCCCTAAGAAGTTTATTGGTCCATATCTTGTAAACGCTAAAAAATATCAAAAAGATTTTCATGATTGTAGATGATGTAGATCCAATAATGATCCACAGAAGATTCTGGAGTAATCGTACCCAGCGTGTAGGAGTAATTTGCAAAAATGTGTTTTTCACTAAATTCAAGATGGCGGAAAATCTAAGTAGGCGGAGCTTAGGGGTCTGAGAGGCTTTTTTTTAGATCAAGCGGATTTGGACATGTGTGTTGAATTTCAAGTAAATCGGACATACTGGCCGAGGGGCGTGGCCAGACTGTTTTGTAGGGGGCGCTAGAGAGTCATTTTTTTACACACAAATATGGAATTTTTCGCCTCAGAGTTTCTACACCAGATCTGACAGGTGTGCAAAATTGGTGAGTTTTCATGCATGGCAAGTGCCCCTACAAGCTCCATCCCCACAAAAATATATATCAGAATAATAATAACCCTTACAATTACAATAGGGCCTTCGCAGGCCCGACGTTGTCGGCCGCTCGGGCCCTAATTAAAGCTGCGAGCAGCGATGAACGGGCCCTCGCATCCTCCGCGCGTCGGGGTTGCCGGCGGGACTCCCTCCTGCGTGTCCGAGAACGCGCGCGACCGTCGGCCAGCGCGTCTGCGAGCGAGACGTCTTTGATCCCGCGTGGACCGCCTGATGCTGGAGATGATGCTTTGCAAATAGTCCGATGCTTCCCGTATCTGCTGCCTGGTGCTACGGAACACGTGCATTATGTAGCTCTGTGTCAAACGTAAACCATGTTGTGTGAAAGTCGTGTTAATCGGATGGCGTTTGTCACAAAATGCAGATTTCCTTTCGCCGGCAGGTGGCGCTGTGAGTACTAGTGAAAATTAGCTTGTAGACATCCTCAGGCAGTGAGTGTTATCAAGCGTGTGAAGTTTGGGACCGTTTGGAACAAGTCCAGCTGAGTTACATCAGCTTTTTTCATTGGGAATCACTCAAAGTAGCCGCCCGCTACGGCTAAGTCGTTCCGTTAAACGTAAAGCTTTTGATAATTTTTAATCACAACGGTCTTGAGACTGTACTGAGAAAATTTGAAGAGGATCAGACAAAGTCCCTAGGAGGAGTTCGTTAAAGTGTAGCGCCTATAAATTGTCCAAAATCAAGGGAAAATGCACACATAAATCAAAGTGGTGGACTTCCGGTAGGGTTTAGAGCATGGTACCAAGAGACTTATTTTTAAGGCTCCATAGCATACACGTGACTACAAAGTTTAATACATGCAGCTCAAACGTAGCGCTGGGGCTGCTCTTTTGAAATATTGTAGGGGGCGCTACAGAGGCAATTTAAAACGGCCAAGGCCAGAAATCATACAAAATGTTTGTTCCAATGCCGTTGACACATCTACAAAGTTTCATGAGTTTTTGAGCATCCTAAGCCACTAAACCATCAGCTTCCTTTTTAAATATTGTAGGGGGCGCTACAGAGGCAATTTAAAACGACCAAAGCCAAAACTCATATAGAATATTCCTTCCAATGCCTTTGACAGATGTACAAAGTTTCATGAGTTTATGAGCATCCTAAACTACTAAACCATCAGCTTCCTTTTGAAATATTGTAGGGGGCGCTACAGAGGCAATTTAAAACGACAAAAGCCAAAACTCATATAGAATATTCCTTCCAATGCCTTTGACAGATGTACAAAGTTTTATGAATTATTGAGCATCCTAAGCTACTAAACCATCAGCTTCCTTTTTTATGGCGAACGATGCGTCGCCACGGCAACAGCGTTCAACGAAAACTCAAAATTTTTCATGGCGATTTTTCATGAATGTCTTGAGGCTATCCTTACAAAATTTGAGACTCATAAGGTCACCTGGCTAAGAGGAGTAAAGAAAAGTATACAATTTTACATTTCCTTTAGCCAGTAGGCGGCGCTATGAGTTATTGCATTTTTTTCAACTGAAATCTGTTCAAGCTTGAAGTAGCATCATGCATGAGAAGTTTTGTGTGGATTGGATAATGTACCTTGGAGTTATAACAACTTCCTTTTTCATAAACAATGAGGCAAAATGGCCGCAACGCCACGTCCAGGTTCTTCGATGAAAACTCACGATTTTGATAATTTTTAATCACAAAGGTCTTAAGAGCATCCTGACCAAATTTTACGTTGATCGCATAAAATCTGTAGGAGGAGTTCGTTGAAGTGCGAAGGCTGAAAAATGCAAAAAGTGACAAAAAGCACAACTTTGCGGGTTTACTGTAGCGCCCCCTAGCAGTCGAATACAAATAAATTCTCAGGGTATGTTACAGGATGCGATGTGCACATATACAGAATATTTTGGGAATTTAGGACAAATGGTTGAGAAGTTATGTGTATTGATATTATGCCACGCACCTAAGTAGTTTATTGGTCCATATCTTGTAAACGCTGAGAGATATCAAAGAGCTTTTGATAATTTTAGATGACATAGGTCCATTAATGATCCATAGAAAATTCTGTAGTAATCGGACTCAGCGTGTAGGAGAAGTTTGCAAGAATGTGTTTTTCACTAAATTCAAGATGGCGGAAAATCTAAGTAGGCGGAGCTTAGGGGTCTGAGAGGATTTTTTGTAGATATAGCTTGATTGGACATGTGTGTTGAATTTCAAGTAAATCGGGCATACTGGCCGATGGGGCTCACCGGTCCGACTTGTAGGGGGCGCTAGAGAGCCATTTTTTACACAGAAAGATGCATTATTTTTCAGTTGCTAATGGCTACCAGACCTGACAAGTCCCCAAAATTTGGTGAGTTTTCGTACATGGCAAGTACCCCCAAAATGCTCCCAAACCATAAAAATATAAATAATAATAGTGAAGAATGCTTACAATTACAATAGGGCCTTCGCAGGCCCGACGTTGTCGGCCGCTCGGGCCCTAATTAAAGCTGCGAGCAGCGATGAACGGGCCCTCGCATCCTCCGCGCGTCGGGGTTGCCGGCGGGACTCCCTCCTGCGTGTCCGAGAACGCGTGCGACCGTCGGCCGGCGCGTCTGCGAGTGAGACGTTTTCGATCCCGCGTGGACCGCCTGATGCTGGAGATGTTGCTTTGCAAACAGTCCGGTGCTTCCCGTATCCGCTGCCTGGTGCTACGGAACACGTGCATTATGTAGCTCTGTGTCAAACGCAAACCACGTTGTGTAAAAGTAGCGTTAATCGGATGCCGTTTGTCACAAAATGCAGATTTCCTTTCGCCGGCAGGTGGCGCTGTGAGTTCTAGTGAAAATTAGCTTGTAGACATCCTCAGGCAGTGAGTGTTATCAAGCGTGTGAAGTTTGGGACCGTTTGGAACAAGTCCAGCTGAGTTACATCAGCTTTTTTCACGGGGAATCACTCAAAGTAGCCGCCCGCTACGGCTAAGCCGTGCCGTTAAACGTAAAGCTTTTGATAATTTTTAATCACAATGGTCTTGAGACTGTACTGACAAAATTTGAAGAGGATCAGACAAAGTCCCTAGGAGGAGTTCGTTAAAGTGTAGCGCCTATAAATTGTCCAAAATCAAGGGAAAATTCACACATAAATCAAAGTGGTGGACTTTCGGTAGGGTTTAGAGCATGGTTCCAAGAGACTTATGTTTAAGTCTCCATAGGATACACGTAACTACAAAGTTTCATACATGCAGCTCAAACGTAGCGCTGGGGCTGCTCTTTTGAAATATTGTAGGGGGCGCTACAGAGGCAATTTAAAACGGCCAAGGCCAGAAATCATGAAAAATATTTGTTCCAATGCCTTTGACAGATGTACAAAGTGTCATGAGTTTTTGAGCATCCTAAGCCACTAAACCATCAGCTTCCTTTTGAAATATTGTAGGGGGCGCTACAGAGGCAATTTAAAACGGCCAAAGCCAAAACTCATATAGAATATTCCTTCCAATGCCTTTGACAGATGTACAAAGTTTTATGAATTATTGAGCATCCTAAGCTACTAAACCATCAGCTTCCTTTTTTATGGCGAACGATGCGTCGCCACGGCAACAGCGTTCAACGAAAACTCAAAATTTTTCATGGCGATTTTTCATCAATGTCTTGAGGCTATCCTTACAAAATTTGAGACTCATAAGGTCACCTGGCTAAGAGGAGTAAAGAAAAGTATACAATTTTACATTTCCTTTAGCCAGTAGGCGGCGCTATGAGTTATTGCATTTTTTTCAACTGAAATCTGTTCAAGCTTGAAGTAGCATCATGCATGAGAAGTTTTGTGTGGATTGGATAATGTACCTTGGAGTTATAACAACTTCCTTTTTCATAAACAATGAGGCAAAATGGCCGCAACGCCACGTCCAGGTTCTTCGATGAAAACTCACGATTTTGATAATTTTTAATCACAAAGGTCTTAAGAGCATCCTGACCAAATTTTACGTTGATCGCATAAAATCTGTAGGAGGAGTTCGTTGAAGTGCGAAGGCTGAAAAATGCAAAAAGTGACAAAAAGCACAACTTTGCGGGTTTACTGTAGCGCCCCCTAGCAGTCGAATACAAATAAATTCTCAGGGTATGTTACAGGATGCGATGTGCACATATACAGAATATTTTGGGAATTTAGGACAAATGGTTGAGAAGTTATGTGTATTGATATTATGCCACGCACCTAAGTAGTTTATTGGTCCATATCTTGTAAACGCTGAGAGATATCAAAGAGCTTTTGATAATTTTAGATGACATAGGTCCATTAATGATCCATAGAAAATTCTGTAGTAATCGGACTCAGCGTGTAGGAGAAGTTTGCAAGAATGTGTTTTTCACTAAATTCAAGATGGCGGAAAATCTAAGTAGGCGGAGCTTAGGGGTCTGAGAGGATTTTTTGTAGATATAGCTTGATTGGACATGTGTGTTGAATTTCAAGTAAATCGGGCATACTGGCCGATGGGGCTCACCGGTCCGACTTGTAGGGGGCGCTAGAGAGCCATTTTTTACACAGAAAGATGCATTATTTTTCAGTTGCTAATGGCTACCAGACCTGACAAGTCCCCAAAATTTGGTGAGTTTTCGTACATGGCAAGTACCCCCAAAATGCTCCCAAACCATAAAAATATAAATAATAATAGTGAAGAATGCTTACAATTACAATAGGGCCTTCGCAGGCCCGACGTTGTCGGCCGCTCGGGCCCTAATAATAAAGTGTGCAGTGGACAATAAACATGCCCTTTAAACAGGCTCATAATTTAAACTCAATTATTAGACAAATTATCATTTCTTTATTCATTCATTAGTCATTATTATTGTTGTTATTATTGTTGTTGTTGTTATTGTTGTTGTTGTTATTATTATTGATCATTAACAGTATTGTTTGAAAAGGTTTTATTGATCTGTTCTCTCACTGAGACGTTTGATATTTAATGTTTGACCTGAAGAGGTTTAAACAGCAGAAGGTGAAGTTTATCTGAATATTAAACATAATTTTCACATTTAAAGGTGAAGGGAACTTTTTCTCTCAGTGAGTGAAGCTTCTGATCGATAGAAAAACATTCTGACTGATCAATATGTGATTGTTGAGTCAGCTCACTGCCTGAAGACTCCCTCGACACCATGACATCATCATCACCTCAGAATATTTACTCTGAGATGTAGTAGAAGTAGAGTATTTACTCTGAGATGTAGTAGAACTACAATATTTACTCTGAGATGTAGTAGAAGTAGAGTATTTACTCTCAGATGTAGTAGAAGTAGAATATTTACTATGAGATGTAGTAGAAGTAGAATATTTACTCTGAGATGTAGTAGAAGTACAATATTTACTCTGAGATGTAGTAGAAGTAGAATATTTACTCTGAGATGTAGTAGAAGTACAATATTTACTCTGAGATGTAGTAGAAGTAGAGTATTTACTCTGAGATGTAGTAGAAGTACAATATTTACTCTGAGATGTAGTAGAAGTAGAGTATTTACTCTGAGATGTAGTAGAAGTACAATATTTACTCTGAGATGTAGTAGAAGTAGAATATTTACTCTGAGATGTAGTAGAAGTACAATATTTACTCTGAGATGTAGTAGAACTACAATATTTACTCTGAGATGTAGTAGAAGTAGAGTATTTACTCTGAGATGTAGTAGAACTACAATATTTACTCTGAGATGTAGTAGAAGTAGAGTATTTACTCTCAGATGTAGTAGAACTACAATATTTACTCTGAGATGTAGTAGAAGTAGAACATTTACTCTGAGATGTAGTAGAACTACAATATTTACTCTGAGATGTAGTAGAAGTAGAGTATTTACTCTGAGATGTAGTAGAAGTAGAGTATTTACTCTGAGATGTAGTAGAAGTAGAGTATTTACTCTCAGATGTAGTAGGAGTACAATATTTACTCTGAGATGTAGTAGAAGTAGAATATTTACTCTGAGATGTAGTAGAAGTAGAATATTTACTCTGAGATGTAGTAGAAGTACAATATTTACTCTGAGATGTAGTAGAACTACAATATTTACTCTGAGATGTAGTAGAAGTAGAATATTTACTCTCAGATGTAGTAGGAGTACAATATTTACTCTGAGATGTAGTAGAAGTAGAATATTTATTCTGAGATGTAGTAGAAGTAGAATATTTACTCTGAGATGTAGTAGAAGTAGAATATTTACTCTCAGATGTAGTAGGAGTACAATATTTACTCTCAGATGTAGTAGGAGTACAATATTTACTCTGAGATGTAGTAGAAGTAGAATATTTACTCTGAGATGTAGTAGAAGTAGAATATTTACTATGAGATGTAGTAGAAGTAGAATATTTACTCTGAGATGTAGTAGAAGTAGAATATTTACTCTGAGATGTAGTAGAAGTACAATATTTACTATGAGATGTAGTAGAAGTAGAATATTTACTCTGAGATGTAGTAGAAGTACAATATTTACTCTGAGATGTAGTAGAAGTACAATATTTACTCTGAGATGTAGTAGAAGTAGAGTATTTACTCTCAGATGTAGTGGGAGTACAATATTTACTCTGAGATGTAGTAGAAGTAGAATATTTACTCTGAGATGTAGTAGAAGTAGAATATTTACTATGAGATGTAGTAGAAGTAGAATATTTATTCTGAGATGTAGTAGAAGTACAATATTTACTATGAGATGTAGTAGAAGTAGAATATTTACTCTGAGATGTAGTAGAAGTAGAACATTTACTCTGAGATGTAGTAGAAGTAGAGTATTTACTCTCAGATGTAGTAGAAGTAGAGTATTTACTCTCAGATGTAGTGGGAGTACAATATTTACTCTGAGATGTAGTAGAAGTACAATATTTACTCTGAGATGTAGTAGAAGTACAATATTTTTTATGAGATGTAGTAGAAGTAGAACATATACTCTGAGATTTAGTACTATTACTACTAGTAACTTATTGTCTGTTCTATGTTGTTTTTATCCTCATGTTTATTGTGTTCTCTTTGATTTGTAAAATGAGAGAAACTGCAAAAAAATATGAGAGAAAAAAGAAGAAAATTGAGTTTCTGTGCAGATAGAAACACATAGTTCATATTCACTGAGGTCTTCAGGTCACACTGGAGAAATAAAAGGTTGAAGTTTCTCAATGAGGTTTGGTGTGAATCAGGATGAAGTGTGAGCTGCTCTGTATGTCTGACTGATCTCACTCAACTCATTAATATTCTCCTCATTCAGCCTGCAAACACACAAACACTCCGACACAAGACTGAGATGTTCTGCGGTCTGAACCAGGTTCTGTGTGGAAGAAATATAGTTTCCATTAAACATTTCTAATACAAACGCTCTGTCTTTAGTAACGTCGGGTCAAACTGGGCGCTAAAAGTCCAGAGACAAGAGCCAGACGGGGTGGAAATGTTTCATTCGCTCACATAAAGTGGAAGCGGTGTTGATTTATCGCCCGTGTGACCGAGTCCTGGATCAAGTATCAAGGACCAGTACGTCAAACATGTTTTTTAGCCAAAGTTAGTTTCCCAATTGTATAGTTAATGAGTGTTACCAATGCACCTTTCTAACCAATCTAGCTAGCGCTAACGTTAGCTGTAAACTTAAGAGATTGCTAAGCTAACGGTAGCTGTAAACTTAAGAGATTGCTAAGCTAACGGTAGCTGGCCCTGCCGAGCCTCACTCCACCCTCTCCTCCAAATATAGTCACTTCTGGTTCCAAGAAACAAGATGGTAACAACCAAAGTCCCAAACTGGAGTCTTCAGTCCACTAACCAATGGGTGATGTCATGGCGACTACGTCCACTTCCTTTAAACAGTCTATGGTTAGAGCATGTTTTCAGATGTGTATCATTTATCAATGTCCCCCATGTGGGAACCTTTGTTACGCGTCCGTTTCCTGTCTGCTACCTAAAAAAAGGCTAAATCCATTCCAGTGAGATCAGCAGGTTTGTCTGCTGCTACATAGCTACAATTAGCATCTGTACAGCTGCTGTTCTTAGCATGTTAGCGGTGTGGCAGCAGGTCCACCACTGTGGTTCAGACTAAAATATCTCAACAGCTACGACGAGGTTTAAGATGAAATCTCTCAGATCCTCTGACTTTGTGTTTCATCTGGTCAAAGTTTACCCAACCAACATGTTTCAGTATCGAAACCTGACAACAGGATGTGACCCTCGACCTCTGACCTACAAGTTGTGTTAAATTCAGATGTTTTGGCAAAACATATTCCGGCTGACAATTTCATGCGAAAATAATTTTATTTATTTTTGTAAATAAATGTATTAAGTGTATTTTTTTACATTCATAGCTTTTATTAAAGTTGTCGAATGAAGTTTTGAATGTCTGTCATCATCTTTTATGACGTCATGGGGAAAATAAATCAGATTTTGTGTTATTGTGGATGAATGTAGTTCATGGTGCTGTTAGATTGCTGCTGGAGTAAACTACAGTAAAAATTTTGTTTTTAAAGGCTAAACGCCAACAAATATGGATTGAAGCAGAAGATTTTGTTTGATAAAACCATGATATGAATTTCAGAAATTATTACGTTTATCTTTTTTTTGATAAATGTTAACTTTTGGTCTTAGTTTTTGAAATGTTTGGATCACAATTTGAAACCATCCTACAGACACCACTGGAATCTGAGTCTACTAATATTATAATATTAATAACATCAGTATCGTCTGATCTTTGTCTGCTTTAAACACAATGTGTTCATAGTGAATGCATCATGGAGTTCTACTCTGTAAAGCTCTCTGCTGACTGACAGCAGACTATTGACGATCTACTGAAGCTAAATAGCTTTGATGGCGGCTCCACAGGAACAAATCAACAGATTATTGATTCATTGATTAGTGACAATGTGCTGCAGTGAAACAAGTAAACTCACAGATAGCCTTGATCAATGTTCATATGGTCAATAAATTCAGAACACTGAATATTTGTGTGATTGAAATAGCCATCTATCAGATTACGCGTCACTAAACGCAACAGAAATATAATTGAATCATAAACCGTGACTTTTACCGGTCTTTTATTCTCTGTTCAGTTTTTAAACCAACATTCTCAAAGTTTCCATTTTGTTTTCCATCAGTTAGAAATGTTGATGTGTACTTTGACCGTGTGGACCCTCGTTCATGTACGACATCATCATCAAACCCGAACACTACGACATCATCATTAAACCCGAACACTACGACATCATCATTAAACCCGAACACTACGACATCATCATTAAACCCGAACACTACGACATCATCATCAAACCCGAACACTACGACATCATCATCAAACCCGAACACTACGACATCATCATTAAACCCGAACACTACGACATCATCATCAAACCCGAACACTACGACATCATCATCAAACCCGAACACTACGACATCATCATCAAACCCGAACACTACGACATCATCATCAAACCCGAACACTACGACATCATCATCAAACCCGAACACTACGACATCATCATCAAACCCGAACACTACGACATCATCATTAAACCCGAACACTACGACATCATCATCAAACCCGAACACTACGACATCATCATCAAACCCGAACACTACGACATCATCATCAAACCCGAACACTACGACATCATCATCAAACCCGAACACTACGACATCATCATCAAACCCGAACACTACGACATCATCATCAAACCCGAACACTACGACATCATCATCAAACCCGAACACTACGACATCATCATCAAACCCGAACACTACGACATCATCATCAAACCCGAACACTACGACATCATCATTAAACCCGAACACTACGACATCATCATCAAACCCGAACACTACGACATCATCATTAAACCCGAACACTACGACATCATCATTAAACCCGAACACTACGACATCATCATTAAACCTGAACACTACGACATCATCATTAAACCCGAACACTACGACATCATCATCAAACTCGAACACTACGACATCATCATTAAACCCGAACACTACGACATCATCATCAAACCCGAACACTATGACATCATCATTAAACCTGAACACTACGACATCATCATCAAACCCGAACACTATGACATCATCATTAAACCTGAACACTACGACATCATCATCAAACCCGAACACTATGACATCATCATTAAACCTGAACACTACGACATCATCATCAAACCCGAACACTATGACATCATCATTAAACCTGAACACTACGACATCATCATCGGTAGATAACAGTAGATAACTGCTTCTGAGGAGGTTTGTTCTTGGGGTTGGAGATATCAAGTGACCTGAGCTAGCATTCCTTGTGTGATGGTTATGTCTGTTGCATGTGTTTTGTAATTGGTTGAAGAAATATTCAGGTGTCTGATTAAATACTACATTTCTTACAAACATGAGAAGTCTATAGTGGAGTTTAATTTCAACTGAGAACCATGACAGGCGAGAGTGCATGTATGCTCTATTTGTTCTTATTGAGCTGAACTGGAGTGCTAATCTGGCAGCTCGGTTTTGAACCAGTTGTAGTTTATTCATGTCTTTCTTTGCAGCTGCTGACCATATGAGTGGACAGTTTTGCAGATGACAAAAGACCAAAGACTGCAACACCTGACAAATAATATTCCTAGAGCCAAACACAATACTTTTAGTTTTTGTGAATGTTTGTTCACTTTCACCCAATTAAACTCAGACGCGATGAGACTGGAGTGACGGAAATTCGTGATGGTGCGGCGCGAATGACACGAATGGCGCGAATGGCGTGAAATCGCCTCATTCGCGGCAGTTGAAATATTTCAACTTGGGTGAAAAAATCACATGACGCTGGGGCGCGATAGCCTATCAGCGTTGAGATGCTCCTCCTGTCATCACTGACGTTGTTGAATCAGGAAACAAATACTGTATCCGTCTGTGTTCACCCAGAGCTCTACGACACCTCATATCAGTAGAGACCGGACCAAACTATGTGTATACATGTGTGTGTGTAAACCAGACGGTACAAATAATGAAAAAGACGTTGCTGTAATTAGGGCTGCAACAACGAATCGATAAAATCGATAAAATCGATAAAATCGATAAAATCGATAAAATCGATAAAATCGATAAAATCGATAAAATCGATAAAATCGATAAAATCGATAAAATCGATAAAATCGATAAAATTAGATTATTAAAAGAGTTGGCAACGAATTCGTTGTGTCGCGCGACTATTACGCCACTCAATAAGTCGCGGAGATGTTTGAGTATAAAAAATAAAAAAAGAGCGGATCGGAGGTCGAGGAAAGACCACCGGAGAGACGTAACGATGTTCTGAAACACATGGCGGAGGAAGAGAAATCAGTACGACCTAAGTCATCCAAGGTGCGGAGCATTTCACACTAAATAAATCTAAAAGTGTGTTAATTGCAAGATATGCAAAAGCGACATGTCACGGGAGCACCACGGTGATGATTCAGCACCTAAAACGTAAACATGGTGGAGCCCTTGATGAGGAGGAAGGGAGTTCAACAGCAGGGTGAGTCACTACAGAATCCTACTTCTGTTCCGTTTTGAAGTGAGGAACGAGGAGCGTTCGATGTGCGGATCCGCCCGGTGTCCGCAGCGATGACAAGTTAGCGTTAGCTCGTTAATAACAGTAGTAAAGCAGGGCTGGTAGAGTTTACAAGACTAAAGACACGTTTTTATTCACTCGCCTTTTTTTATCCGATTCATCGATTAATCGAAAAAATAATCGACAGATTAATCGATTATTAAAATAATCGTTAGTTGCAGCCCTAGCTGTAATTACGCCGAGATGATGTTATGTTGAGTGTTGTTGGAGCTGCTACCATGTTAGCTTAGCCTAGCACCGATCGATCCGAGCTCCATTCAGAAAACGTATTTTAAAAGTTATTTACTTGTCGTCTTGAGGAGAGAACTAACAAAACATGAATTAACTTTGACTTTTTACAAATCGGCATCATTATGTCGTTATTTCGGCATCTTTTTTATCCGTTTATTGCCGTTAAATCACAGCAAAATGTGTTTATTTAGTGTTGATACAGCTGTAGTAAACCAGCTAGACACAGTGAATCCACCTCGATAAAATCCACAGAGCTCCTCCAGATGATGTTATGAATTCAGACAACAAGGAGTTTAGTTTCCGGATATCTGGAATTTACACAAGTACTAAGCAGAAATAGGTTATTTCTTCCATAGTTGATGGCGGAAATAAATTGCTTAAATTGATAACGGCTTCCATAGCGATAAGCCCGGCGCATCTAGCGCGAATGAAGCGAATGACCACAAATGGTCCCCGCGAGTAAACTGATGCGATGAATTTTTTGAGCCACGTTTCGTGAGAACGCACCTTAAGGGGCCTAAACAGCTTCCTTGTGGAACCCCACAGCTAACGTATCTTCAGTCTGATAAGCTATCTCTCAGAAACATAACTGACATCCAAGAGTCATAATGCTGAATCCATATTTCTTAAGTTTAGTAATCATAATATTGTCGTCTATTACATCAAAAGTCAAGCAAGACTGTGCCGACTATTTTCTTATTGTCCTTACTATCCGACTAGGGCAGTAAAGGGACTCTGTCTGTATGCATGCTGGGATTATATTCATCAGTTTATTCCGAATAAAATAATCTTTGATTTGTTTGAAAACTATTTTCTCTAATAATTTGCTCAAAATAGGAAATTGTTTGTACTCGTCAAGGTTCATTTATTATCCTTTGGTATTGGAATCACCTTTATACATAAACCGTACTTTAAGCATTAGAATTAGAATAAATATACGTGATGAGAAGCAAACGTATCAGTTTGCCAATCGCACCTGAACACCACGACATCATCACCACATAGATTCTGACTTGATTCTGACTTGTTCTATGAAAAGTCTTTCTGTTCTTTGGGAATCGGCCGTAAGTTTAAAATAAAAGTTAATATAGGAAAACTAGAAGTTAAATTTCACCGCTAGCTGATTGTTTACAGCATGAAACGTCAAATCTGGCACTGAAACTCATCAGAGTCCTGATGAGTCAAATGAAGTCACAGAGACACGAGTGTGAACCAGTTAAACATCTCAGAATCACAGAGAATCGCTTCCAATAGAAAGAAAAACAACAGCTAAAAACATTAAAATTCAATTTCAGAAAGCGTGAAAAACAAGAGTTTTACCACCTTTGTGTTTCTTTAAACTCAGAGTTCAGTAAAGACCAGGATCAGGATCAGGATCAGGACTCTAAGTTGTATTTTCAGGGCATCTTTAAACTTCTGTACAGAACTCATAATAACAAAAACAAATAATATAAACAGAAGATGATGTGATGAACCAAAGTGAAGCAACTTGTTACTTTCACTGATGAATAATTAGTAATGTGATTACTTTCTCACACAGTAATAACACTAATTGATTACCCTCTCCTGTCTGTCTGTTTCCTGTCTGTCTGCACTATCAAAATAAAAGGCCAAACAAAGGAACCTTTAAAAAAAAGAGAACAGCATCAGTGTGCTGCTCACACAAACGTCGCACCGCTGGAGGTTCTGACAGATCGTTATGTAATGTTCTACCAGAACACACACACACTCACACTCTGAGGAACCAACAGCAGCAGAACCATGTGAAGGAACCACAAACACAAACACACATTCAATCTCACCTTGTTCCTTTATCTCCCATCCTGACGAGCCGACAGACGGAGAGATGATGGAGGAGGAGGAGGAGGGATGCTGTCACCGTGGAAACTGAGAGTCTCTCTCTCTCTCTCTCTCTCTCTCTCTCTCTCTCTCTCTCTCTCTCTCTCTCTCTCTCTCTCTCTCTCTCTCTCTCTCTCTCTCTCTCTCTCTCTCTCTCTCTCTCTCTCTCTCTCTCTCTCTCTCTCTCTCTCTCTCTCTCTCTCTCTCTCTCTCTCTCTCTCTCTCTCTCTCTCTCTCTCTCTCTCAGGAAGTCGTCGTCATGCCGTCAGATTCTCCTCAGCGGGAGGAAAAACCTCCATCTGAGCTCCAACTGAACAAACGACTGAATCCACCACTCTGCTCCTCCTCCTCTCTCTGTCTCTCTATCTCTCTCTCTCCCCCTCCCCCGCTCTCTTCATTCACACTCATTAGCAGTAGAAATGTGCTAAAACATGAAAACAGCCCGAGGACACGTTTTAATTCAGTCGGTGACATTAAGGTGTTGCTGACAGCTGGATTCTGACCTTCAGCAGAAGAAATATAAACATGAACTTCACATAAACACGAGTTAAACTGCGTCACAGAGACAAACAAACCTTCTTTACGGAGGCTGAAATGTGACAAATCTTCTGTGTATAATTAAGTCTATTTCATCAATGGATCCACAACAAAAACACTCTAATCCAACACCCTGAAATGTTAAAAGACGTAAAATGGGAAATTGAACAATAGAATCCTAAAAACCAAAAACAGGAAGTTGGTGTGGAATTAATTTGTGTTGCGTCGATAAGAAATAAAAAAACATATAAAAGAATAAATGCTTCAAAACCTATTTATTTGCTTATTTTAAATATTAATTTATTAATTTATTAATTTATTAATTTATTAATTTATTAATTTATTAATTTATTAATTTATTAATTTATTAATTTATTAATTACTATTGAATGGCTACATTAACACAGCAACATTTACAGCTGTCCAAAATATGAAAGTTTCCTTAATAATTTTTTTTTAAAACTCTGCAGAAAGGTTCAGTCTCTAGAGAAAATGTCCTGATGGTGGCGCTGTAGTGAGGGTCCACATTTTTTTAAACTTTTATTTTGAAAAACACCCGTAAAGAGACTGTCAAAATAAAAGGAGTGAACTCAGCGTTGCTGCTAACAGCCATAGTTACGGTCGTATATTTTTATTTCTGCAGTAATTACTAATCAATATTTCCTCATTCCAGATCAAACAAAGGTCGGTCGGATCAAAGGCAGCAGCTGCTTCCTGTTTCCTAATTAATGACCTCAGTGTGAAACCGCCTGAAGCTTCATCATCATCATCAACATCATCAGCACTGTCACGTCGCATTTTTTAAATATCGCAGATGAGACTTCAACGATGAATTAATTAATAAAGACGACGGGATGAAGGTCAGACAGCCGATTATTAGAAATACAGCCTGTTTGTTCATCAGTTGTGTAAACATTAGCTTTTTTACTGTACTCTACTGCGTTTCTTTACAGTACTCTAGTGCATTTCTTTACTGTACTCTAGTGCATTTCTTTACTGTACTCTAGTGCGTTTCTTTACTGTACTCTACTGCATTTCTTTACTGTACTCTACTGCATTTCTTTACTGTACTCTAGTGCATTTCTTTACAGTACTCTAGTGCATTTCTTTACTGTACTCTAGTGCGTTTCTTTACTGTACTCTACTGCGTTTCTTTACTGTACTCTACTGCGTTTCTTTACAGTACTCTAGTGCATTTCTTTACTGTACTCTACTGCGTTTCTTTACAGTACTCTAGTGCATTTCTTTACTGTACTCTAGTGCATTTCTTTACTGTACTCTACTGCGTTTCTTTACTGTACTCTACTGCGTTTCTTTACAGTACTCTAGTGCATTTCTTTACTGTACTCTACTGCGTTTCTTTACTGTACTCTACCGCGTTTCTTTACTGTACTCTACTGCATTTCTTTACTGTACTCTACTGTACTCTACTGCGTTTCTTTACTGTACTCTACTGCATTTCTTTACTGTACTCTAGTGCGTTTCTTTACTGTACTCTACTGCGTTTCTTTACTGTACTCTACTGCATTTCTTTACTGTACTCTAGTGCGTTTCTTTACTGTACTCGACTAGGTTTCTTTACTGTACTCTAGTGCGTTTCTTTACTGTACTCTAGTGCGTTTCTTTACTGTACTCTACTGCGTTTCTTTACAGTACTCTAGTGCATTTCTTTACTGTACTCTACTGCGTTTCTTTACTGTACTCTACCGCGTTTCTTTACTGTACTCTACTGCATTTCTTTACTGTACTCTACTGTACTCTACTGCGTTTCTTTACTGTACTCTAGTGCGTTTCTTTACTGTACTCTACTGCGTTTCTTTACAGTACTCTACTGCGTTTCTTTACAGTACTCTACTGTGTTTCTTTACTGTACTCTACTGTTTCTTTACAGTACTCTAGTGCATTTCTTTACTGTACTCGACTAGGTTTCTTTACTGTACTCTACTGTTTCTTTACAGTACTCTAGTGCATTTCTTTACTGTACTCTACTGCGTTTCTTTACTGTACTCTACTGCGTTTCTTTACTGTACTCTACTGCGTTTCTTTACTGTACTCTACTGCGTTTCTTTACAGTACTCTACTGCGTTTCTTTACAGTACTCTACTGCGTTTCTTTACAGTACTCTACTGCGTTTCTTTACAGTACTCTACTGCGTTTCTTTACAGTACTCTACTGTGTTTCTTTACTGTACTCTACTGTGTTTCTTTTCTGTCTTCTACTGTGTTTAAATTTAACATGCATCTATAAAAACAGTGTCGGCCTGTAGATGAACTGTAAATGTGTGTTAATAATCAGTCAGTTGTTGGTTCAGGTCTTGAGGCAGCTTCCTGTATCAGAACCAGCAGTTTGATCAGTTTGTTATTCTCTTAGTGTCCACTAGAGGCATCACTACTGTATTATAGAGATAATACATGTTATTCTCTTAGTGTCCACTAGAGGCATCACTACTGTATTATAGAGATAATACATGTTATTCTCTTAGTGTCCACTAGAGGCATCACTGCTGTATTATAGAGATAATACATGTTATTCTCCTAGTGTCCACTAGAGGCATCACTACTGTATTATAGAGATAATACATGTTATTCTCTTAGTGTCCACTAGAGGCATCACTACTGTATTATAGAGATAATACATGTTATTCTCTTAGTGTCCACTAGAGGCATCACTACTGTATTATAGAGATAATACATGTTATTCTCTTAGTGTCCACTAGAGGCATCACTACTGTATTATAGAGATAATACATGTTATTCTCTTAGTGTCCACTAGAGGCATCACTACTGTATTATAGAGATAATACATGTTATTCTCTTAGTGTCCACTAGAGGCATCACTACTGTATTATAGAGATAATACATGTTATTCTCCTGGTGTCCACTAGAGGCATCACTACTGTATTATTGAGATAATACATGTTATTCTCTTAGTGTCCACTAGAGGCATCACTACTGTATTATAGAGATAATACATGTTATTCTCTTAGTGTCCACTAGAGGCATCACTACTGTATTATTGAGATAATACATGTTATTCTCTTAGTGTCCACTAGAGGCATCACTACTGTATTATAGAGATAATACATGTTATTCTCTTAGTGTCCACTAGAGGCATCACTACTGTATTATAGAGATAATACATGTTATTCTCTTAGTGTCCACTAGAGGCATCACTACTGTATTATAGAGATAATACATGTTATTCTCCTGGTGTCCACTAGAAGCATCACTACTGTATTATAGAGATAATACATGTTATTCTCTTAGTGTCCACTAGAGGCATCACTACTGTATTATAGAGATAATACATGTTATTCTCTTAGTGTCCACTAGAGGCATCACTACTGTATTATAGAGATAATACATGTTATTCTCCTGGTGTCCACTAGAGGCATCACTACTGTATTATAGAGATAATACATGTTATTCTCCTGGTGTCCACTAGAAGCATCACTACTGTATTATAGAGATAATACATGTTATTCTCTTAGTGTCCACTAGAGGCATCACTACTGTATTATAGAGATAATACATGTTATTCTCTTAGTGTCCACTAGAGGCATCACTGCTGTATTATAGAGATAATACATGTTATTCTCTTAGTGTCCACTAGAGGCATCACTACTGTATTATAGAGATAATACATGTTATTCTCTTAGTGTCCACTAGAGGCATCACTGCTGTATTATAGAGATAATACATGTTATTCTCTTAGTGTCCACTAGAGGCATCACTACTGTATTATAGAGATAATACACTAGAGGCATCACTACTGTATTATAGAGATAATACATGTTATTCTCTTAGTGTCCACTAGAGGCATCACTACTGTATTATAGAGATAATACATGTTATTCTCCTGGTGTCCACTAGAGGCATCACTACTGTATTATAGAGATAATACATGTTATTCTCTTAGTGTCCACTAGAGGCATCACTACTTTATTATAGAGATAATACATGTTATTCTCTTAGTGTCCACTAGAGGCATCACTACTGTATTATAGAGATAATACATGTTATTCTCTTAGTGTCCACTAGAGGCATCACTGCTGTATTATAGAGATAATACATGTTATTCTCTTAGTGTCCACTAGAGGCATCACTGCTGTATTATAGAGATAATACATGTTATTCTCTTAGTGTCCACTAGAGGCATCACTGCTGTATTATAGAGATAATACATGTTATTCTCTTAGTGTCCACTAGAGGCATCACTACTGTATTATAGAGATAATACATGTTATTCTCTTAGTGTCCACTAGAGGCATCACTACTGTATTATAGAGATAATACATGTTATTCTCTTAGTGTCCACTAGAGGCATCACTACTTTATTATAGAGATAATACATGTTATTCTCTTAGTGTCCACTAGAGGCATCACTACTTTATTATAGAGATAATACATGTTATTCTCTTAGTGTCCACTAGAGGCATCACTACTTTATTATAGAGATAATACATGTTATTCTCTTAGTGTCCACTAGAGGCATCACTACTTTATTATAGAGATAATACATGTTATTCTCTTAGTGTCCACTAGAGGCATCACTACTGTATTATAGAGATAATACATGTTATTCTCTTAGTGTCTACTAGAGGCATCACTGCTGTATTATAGAGATAATACACATTATTCTCTTAGTGTCCACTAGAGGCATCACTGCTGTATTATAGAGATAATACACATTATTCTCTTAGTGTCCACTAGAGGCATCACTGCTGTATTATAGAGATAATACATGTTATTCTCTTAGTGTCCACTAGAGGCATCACTACTGTATTATAGAGATAATACATGTTATTCTCTTAGTGTCCACTAGAGGCATCACTACTGTATTATAGAGATAATACATGTTATTCTCTTAGTGTCCACTAGAGGCATCACTACTGTATTATAGAGATAATACATGTTATTCTCTTAGTGTCCACTAGAGGCATCACTACTGTATTATAGAGATAATACATGTTATTCTCTTAGTGTCTACTAGAGGCATCACTACTGTATTATAGAGATAATACATGTTATTCTCTTAGTGTCCACTAGAGGCATCACTACTGTATTATAGAGATAATACATGTTATTCTCCTGGTGTCCACTAGAGGCATCACTACTGTATTATAGAGATAATACATGTTATTCTCTTAGTGTCCACTAGAGGCATCACTACTTTATTATAGAGATAATACATGTTATTCTCTTAGTGTCCACTAGAGGCATCACTACTGTATTATAGAGATAATACATGTTATTCTCCTGGTGTCCACTAGAGGCATCACTACTGTATTATAGAGATAATACATGTTATTCTCTTAGTGTCCACTAGAGGCATAACTACTGTATTATAGAGATAATACACGTTATTCTCTTAGTGTCCACTAGAGGCATCACTACTGTATTATAGAGATAATACACGTTATTCTCTTAGTGTCCACTAGAGGCATCACTACTGTATTATAGAGATAATACATGTTATTCTCCTGGTGTCCACTAGAGGCATCACTACTGTATTATAGAGATAATACATGTTATTCTCCTGGTGTCCACTAGAGGCATCACTACTGTATTATAGAGATAATACATGTTATTCTCTTAGTGTCCACTAGAGGCATCACTGCTGTATTATAGAGATAATACATGTTATTCTCTTAGTGTCCACTAGAGGCATCACTGCTGTATTATAGAGATAATACATGTTATTCTCTTAGTGTCCACTAGAGGCATCACTGCTGTATTATAGAGATAATACATGTTATTCTCTTAGTGTCCACTAGAGGCATCACTACTGTATTATAGAGATAATACATGTTATTCTCTTAGTGTCCACTAGAGGCATCACTACTGTATTATAGAGATAATACATGTTATTCTCTTAGTGTCCACTAGAGGCATCACTACTGTATTATAGAGATAATACATGTTATTCTCTTAGTGTCCACTAGAGGCATCACTACTGTATTATAGAGATAATACATGTTATTCTCTTAGTGTCCACTAGAGGCATCACTACTGTATTATAGAGATAATACATGTTATTCTCTTAGTGTCCACTAGAGGCATCACTGCTGTATTATAGAGATAATACATGTTATTCTCTTAGTGTCCACTAGAGGCATCACTACTGTATTATAGAGATAATACATGTTATTCTCTTAGTGTCCACTAGAGGCATCACTGCTGTATTATAGAGATAATACATGTTATTCTCTTAGTGTCCACTAGAGGCATCACTACTGTATTATAGAGATAATACATGTTATTCTCCTGGTGTCCACTAGAGGCATCACTACTGTATTATAGAGATAATACATGTTATTCTCTTAGTGTCCACTAGAGGCATCACTACTGTATTATAGAGATAATACATGTTATTCACCTGGTGTCCACTAGAGGCATCACTACTGTATTATAGAGATAATACATGTTATTCTCTTAGTGTCCACTAGAGGCATCACTACTGTATTATAGAGATAATACATGTTATTCTCCTGGTGTCCACTAGAGGCATCACTACTGTATTATAGAGATAATACATGTTATTCTCTTAGTGTCCACTAGAGGCATCACTACTGTATTATAGAGATAATACATGTTATTCTCTTAGTGTCCACTAGAGGCATCACTACTGTATTATAGAGATAATACATGTTATTCTCTTAGTGTCCACTAGAGGCATCACTACTGTATTATAGAGATAATACATGTTATTCTCCTGGTGTCCACTAGAGGCATCACTACTGTATTATAGAGATAATACATGTTATTCTCTTAGTGTCCACTAGAGGCATCACTGCTGTATTATAGAGATAATACATGTTATTCTCTTAGTGTCCACTAGAGGCATCACTACTGTATTATAGAGATAATACATGTTATTCTCTTAGTGTCCACTAGAGGCATCACTACTGTATTATAGAGATAATACATGTTATTCTCTTAGTGTCCACTAGAGGCATCACTACTGTATTATAGAGATAATACATGTTATTCTCTTAGTGTCCACTAGAGGCATCACTACTGTATTATAGAGATAATACATGTTATTCTCTTAGTGTCCACTAGAGGCATCACTACTGTATTATAGAGATAATACATGTTATTCTCTTAGTGTCTACTAGAGGCATCACTACTGTATTATAGAGATAATACATGTTATTCTCTTAGTGTCCACTAGAGGCATCACTACTGTATTATAGAGATAATACATGTTATTCTCCTGGTGTCCACTAGAGGCATCACTACTGTATTATAGAGATAATACATGTTATTCTCTTAGTGTCCACTAGAGGCATCACTACTGTATTATAGAGATAATACATGTTATTCTCTTAGTGTCCACTAGAGGCATCACTACTGTATTATAGAGATAATACATGTTATTCTCCTGGTGTCCACTAGAGGCATCACTACTGTATTATAGAGATAATACATGTTATTCTCTTAGTGTCCACTAGAGGCATCACTACTGTATTATAGAGATAATACATGTTATTCTCCTGGTGTCCACTAGAGGCATCACTACTGTATTATAGAGATAATACATGTTATTCTCCTGGTGTCCACTAGAGGCATCACTACTGTATTATAGAGATAATACATGTTATTCTCTTAGTGTCCACTAGAGGCATCACTGCTGTATTATAGAGATAATACATGTTATTCTCTTAGTGTCCACTAGAGGCATCACTGCTGTATTATAGAGATAATACATGTTATTCTCTTAGTGTCCACTAGAGGCATCACTACTGTATTATAGAGATAATACATGTTATTCTCTTAGTGTCCACTAGAGGCATCACTACTGTATTATAGAGATAATACATGTTATTCTCTTAGTGTCCACTAGAGGCATCACTGCTGTATTATAGAGATAATACATGTTATTCTCTTAGTGTCCACTAGAGGCATCACTACTGTATTATAGAGATAATACATGTTATTCTCCTGGTGTCCACTAGAGGCATCACTACTGTATTATAGAGATAATACATGTTATTCTCTTAGTGTCCACTAGAGGCATCACTACTGTATTATAGAGATAATACATGTTATTCTCCTGGTGTCCACTAGAGGCATCACTACTGTATTATAGAGATAATACATGTTATTCTCCTGGTGTCCACTAGAGGCATCACTACTTTATTATAGAGATAATACATGTTATTCTCTTAGTGTCCACTAGAGGCATCACTACTGTATTATAGAGATAATACATGTTATTCTCTTAGTGTCCACTAGAGGCATCACTACTGTATTATAGAGATAATACATGTTATTCTCCTGGTGTCCACTAGAGGCATCACTACTTTATTATAGAGATAATACATGTTATTCTCCTAGTGTCCACTAGAGGCATCACTACTGTATTATAGAGATAATACATGTTATTCTCCTAGTGTCCACTAGAGGCATCACTACTGTATTATAGAGATAATACATGTTATTCTCCTGGTGTCCACTAGAGGCATCACTACTGTATTATAGAGATAATACATGTTATTCTCTTAGTGTCCACTAGAGGCATCACTACTGTATTATAGAGATAATACATGTTATTCTCTTAGTGTCCACTAGAGGCATCACTACTGTATTATAGAGATAATACATGTTATTCTCTTAGTGTCCACTAGAGGCATCACTACTGTATTATAGAGATAATACATGTTATTCTCCTGGTGTCCACTAGAGGCATCACTGCTGTATTATAGAGATAATACATGTTATTCTCTTAGTGTCCACTAGAGGCATCACTACTGTATTATAGAGATAATACATGTTATTCTCTTAGTGTCCACTAGAGGCATCACTACTGTATTATAGAGATAATACATGTTATTCTCTTAGTGTCCACTAGAGGCATCACTACTGTATTATAGAGATAATACATGTTATTCTCTTAGTGTCCACTAGAGGCATCACTACTGTATTATAGAGATAATACATGTTATTCTCTTAGTGTCCACTAGAGGCATCACTACTGTATTATAGAGATAATACATGTTATTCTCTTAGTGTCCACTAGAGGCATCACTACTGTATTATAGAGATAATACATGTTATTCTCTTAGTGTCCACTAGAGGCATCACTACTGTATTATAGAGATAATACATGTTATTCTCTTAGTGTCCACTAGAGGCATCACTACTGTATTATAGAGATAATACATGTTATTCTCCTGGTGTCCACTAGAAGCATCACTACTGTATTATAGAGATAATACATGTTATTCTCTTAGTGTCCACTAGAGGCATCACTACTGTATTATAGAGATAATAATACTGCTGTATTATGGAGCACTGCAGTGTTTGATGCAATGATGCATCAATAATCAATGTTGCTGCTCAGTATTTAGTACAAACAAAATATATAGTTTTATTTTTTTTAAATATAAAAATCAACAAGAGGTTCATTATGTATACAAAATGGCATTTAACGAGTTAAAATCCTGAAAATGAATAAATATTTGGTAGTTATGATCAGGACTGATGTTTAAAAAACATTACTCATGGAAATGGAAATAATATCAACATACAATTTTATGGCACTTTTTTTACATGGAAAAAGGACATCAGAGCAGCTTCGTTAAGTAATGCACAACGGTTAAATGTTCTCCGTCTCCGGTTCCCTTTGTTTAGTTTTACAGTTAAAATATTTCCTGTGTTGTTGTATTAAAGCTTCCCAGTTTTGTTATGAATCACCGAAGAGAAAGTCTCACATCCCTTTTGTCCAATCAACAAATAGCTTAAAAAAACACACAAAAATAAAAATAAAAACATTTGTTCCCTTTAACAGCTCTCAGATCAGTTAGCTTTTTAAGGCGAGGTGTGTTTCCCGGGGCTCTCTTCACAGATCGGCTCAGATGTCACTCCAGAGGACGGCCCGCCTACTTTTATCCACACTGACGACATATTCACCGGACATAGACCAGGCCACAGCACTGATGGACGAGCTAAAGACAGAGAGACGTTCAAATAAATGTCCACTCAGTCACAATCTATCAAAGGAACAGTACAACAATTACTAAAAGGTAAATCAGGTGGAGTCCCTCAGGGCAGCATCCTGGGGCCCATGTTGTTTCTATTAAACCACATATGAATAACATGATTTACTCTGGAGTGTCTGTTCATTATCGAACACACTGAGCATGTCTATAGTAAAATAACTTTATACATTATGAGGAGCCAAACTGAGACAACCAGTTGAAAATGCTGATGTGGGGCTTTCACACTAAATGTCCTTTACGTCTGTGGACCATGAAACATAAAAATAATAATTTAAAACTTTGAATGATTAACATTTTCACTCATTTACAGGCATACATTGACTTTCAATGAAAAAAAGCTTTAGCAGTTTTGCTTTATGCAACATTTGTGTGTATAAATAGTGAAATAATATTTGTTCAATTAAAATATTTTCAGTGATTATATTTTTCTAGTATTTTTTGCTTCCTGTCAGCTTTTTACTTGTTAGATTGACAGAATGAGAGTTTGTGCAGGAAAAAAAAGAAACCATGCATGTTTAAAAAGTGCTAAAGAGACAAAATAAAAGCATTCAAGTTTACAAAACAATAAGCAAAATGTACTTTGACTCCATTTGATAGATTAGTAAAAATAACTGTAGTAAATCTTGTTTGTTTTTAATAACAGGAGTCCCACAGAGAAGCATCCTGGAGCCTCTTACCTTTAGAGCTAAACACAAGGAATGAATAAAACATTTGTTAAATCTGTTTTTCTGTCTTTAATAACACGGAGAGTCATGAAGCATCCTGGGGTTTCTAAAATCAGACTAATTAGTTTGTGACTGATTGGTTGGTGTATTGATCAGCTGACCTGTGCCTGTCGGGGAGGCGGGTCTCCAGGTTGCCGGTGGAAACGTTCCAGATGTAAACGGCTCCGTCAGCTGATCCGGCCGCCAGGAAACAACCATCTGGACTGAAGAGAGAGAGCAAGATTTAAAAAAATAATTTTAATAATCACACAACAGCTTAACATTTTTTCTTTTAAACGTAAAAGCAGCAACGAGTCCTATCTCAGAACTCTGTCTCTGTTCATCCTTTAATTCTTTAAGAACCCATAAAATCAAGTGTCAAACAAACCGTTCAGGTTTCGTGTAAATAATTCACACGTTCATTTATTTTGTTTTTGTCTCGATTACTTTCACAAAGAACGGGAGAATCACGCAGCGACAAAGGTTATTTTTTGCCTCAAATAAAGGCATCAACCAATCAGAACGGACATAATCAATACGTATATGAGGGTTATGAGTTAGACCTATATTGATTATACCGACTATAAAACTACAACACAGAGGCTTCATAGTCCGAACCAAGACGGAAAGCTTTATCTTTCAACCCTGACCAAAGCAGACCACATCCACGCCTTCTGTTCTGACCTTTCACAATAAAAGCCCTAAACATAGTTGGTCCTCTATTCAAATCTTTTATCGACAAAGTGTTGCAACTGTCGAAAATCTACATCGCTGCCGATATGAATATTTCTGTTGCAAAAATATTTCCGTGCTGTTTATTCGTCGTATTAAGATATGCCTGCCTGCCTGCAAACACATTCATACATTTTGTGTTTCTGTCAAACAGACGCAAAGCATCATGGTCCTGCTGTTGTCATGGAAACTGCAGAGAATGAAGCGGCAGCCTCTCGTCTGTTTTCTGTTGGAATGTTTGGATCAATGTCAGATAATAATTAAATACCATAAACCTGACATGAATAAATGATGCGTTCTCTCATCCACTTATTAATATTCATTTAAATGAACACATGAAACCTGTTTTCCTCCTGGAAACGTGAATTATTGCTTTTTTCACAAACCAGAAATAAAACTGCAAAGTTTAAATTTAAACAATTTAAGTTTCAATTCATTTTCATCAATTTGTCTGAAGCAAACATAACATGTTGGTTGAATTAACTAAACAGAAAGATGAAAGGAAGATGGACTGTTGGACACATTTTATATTTGATGTTTTCCTTTGAATAAATAGTTTAACTTCAGAAGATTGTTGGAACTTTTCACAGCAGACAAACTCAGAAATGGGTTAGGGTTAGGGAGAAAGGGTTAGGGTTGGGTTAGGGTTAGGTTAGGGAGAAAGGGTTGGGTTAGGGTTGGGTTAGGGTTAGGGTTGGGGAGAAAGGGTTAGGTTAGGTTAGGGTTGGGTTAGGGTTGGGTTAGGTTAGGGTTAGGGTTGGGTTAGGGTTGGGTTAGGGTTGGGTTAGGGTTAGGGTTGGGGAGAAAGGGTTAGGTTAGGTTAGGGTTGGGTTAGGGTTGGGTTAGGTTAGGGTTAGGGTTGGGTTAGGGTTGGGTTAGGGTTGGGTTAGGGTTGGGTTAGGGTTGGGGAGAAAGGGTTAGGTTAGGGTTGGGTTAGGGTTGGGTTAGGTTAGGGTTGGGTTAGGGTTGGGTTAGGTTAGGGTTAGGGTTGGGTTAGGGTTGGGGAGAAAGGGTTAGGGTTAGGTTAGGGTTAGGGTTGGGTTAGGGTTGGGTTAGGTTAGGGTTAGGGTTGGGTTAGGGTTGGGTTAGGGTTGGGTTAGGGTTGGGGAGAAAGGGTTAGGTTAGGGTTGGGTTAGGGTTGGGTTAGGTTAGGGTTGGGTTAGGGTTGGGTTAGGTTAGGGTTAGGGTTGGGTTAGGGTTGGGGAGAAAGGGTTAGGGTTAGGGTTGGGGAGAAAGGGTTAGGTTAGGGTTGAGTTAGGGTTGGGTTAGGGTTGGGTTAGGTTAGGGTTAGGGTTGGGTTAGGGTTGGGGAGAAAGGGTTAGGGTTAGGTTAGGGTTAGGGAGAAATCAGACTTATAGTTGAGTCTGTGCTGCAACAAGGAGGCGAGGACCGTTTAAGGGTTTAATGACTCATGGAGCTCCTCAGCACGTCCTCACGTCCACATGTCCTCATGTCTACATGTCTACATGTCCTCATGTCCTCACGTCAACATGTCAACACGTCTATGTGTCTACATGTTCTCATGTAAACATGTCTACATGTTCTCATGTCAACACGTCTACATGTTCTCATGTAAACATGTCTACATGTTCTCATGTAAACATGTCTACATGTCTACATGTCCTCATGTCCTCACGTCAACATGTCAACGTGTCTACATGTTCTCATGTAAACATGTCAACACGTCTACATGTTCTCATGTAAACATGTCTACACGTCTACATGTTCTCATGTAAACATGTCTACATGTTCTCATGTAAACATGTCTACATGTTCTCATGTAAACATGTCTACATGTCTACATGTCCTCATGTCCTCACGTCAACATGTCAACGTGTCTACATGTTCTCATGTAAACATGTCTACATGTCCTCATGTCCTCACGTCAACATGTCAACGTGTCTACATGTTCTCATGTAAACATGTCAACACGTCTACATGTTCTCATGTAAACATGTCTACACGTCTACATGTCAACGTGTCTACATGTTCTCACGTCAACATGTCAACACGTCTACATGTTCTCATGTAAACATGTCTACACGTCTACATGTCAACGTGTCTACATGTTCTCACGTCAACATGTCAACACGTCTACATGTTCTCATGTAAACATGTCAACACGTCTACATGTTCTCATGTAAACATGTCAACACGTCTACATGTTCTCATGTAAACATGTCAACACGTCTACATGTTCTCATGTAAACATGTCAACACGTCTACATGTTCTCATGTAAACATGTCAACACGTCTACATGTTCTCATGTAAACATGTCTACATGTCTACATGTCCTCATGTCCTCACGTCCACATGTCAACATGGGCGACTGTGGCTAAGTGGATAGCAGGGCCGTCCTTCAATCAGAGGATCGGCGGTTCGATCCCCGGCTCCGGCTCTGCTAGTCACATGTTGATGTGTCCTTGAGCAAGACACTTAACCCCAACAATGTCTCCCGTAGTTGTGCCTACGGTGTAGAAATATGATAGAATCTGAATTGTAAGTCGCTTTGGATAAAAGCGTCTGCTGAATGACTAATGTCCTCTACACGTCCACATGTCCCTAATCAGCTGCTTTAAGGACCTCGGCTGACTGACTGAAGGACAGTTTTTTCCTCAAATGTGGATGAATTTCACTGCTCAGCTGTGGAAACCGACTCATTTAGAGATAGAATTACATAAAGTAGCAAAAAATGGAACTCAAGTAAAGTACAAGTACCTCGAAGTTGTACTTAAAGGTAGAATGAGTAGGAGGAGGGGCCAAATGTTTTGTTTCACAACAGACAACATGGTGCCTTTAAGTACAGTAGTGAAATATTGTACCACTGTTTGTTCTCCACAGACTGATGAGTCACTATGTGATCAGGTGTGGACTCACCTGATCACTGCTTTGGTGCTGTCGCTGCCACATTTAAAGCCGTCGGCTCTGAAACACACGCGCTCGTTGCTCCGCCCCCTCAAATCGACCAGCTGGAGGCAGTCGTCACGGCAACAGCTGAGCAGCTGCCGATGGTCTGAGCTGATGTCCAGCGAGGTGACTTTACCCTGAACGAGGAGCTCCTGAACGCAGCGCACTGCCCTGAGACAACAGTTAAATAAAGAACGTTAAAACAAGATTACAATCGATTTAAAGGGCTGCTCTCTCTCACTTTGATCATGTTTTAGTTTTGTTCTGGTTTTTTACTTTGCTAACTTGTTCTCTTAAAATAGGCAAGTGCTATAAATAAATATATATAATTTAAATAAAAAATGAGTTTGATAAAATGTATTTAAAACATTCATTAAGATGGATAAATTCAGTAAACAAATAAGATCATTTATGAGCAGTATTACAGCTCAGGGAATGATGGAATAATCCAATCAGGAGCAGGGAGGGGAGATGCTGGTGTGTGATTGGAGGACAGAGCTGTCAATCATCAGCTGGTTCACACTCTGCAGGCAGGAGGGGGGGGGGGGGGGGGTCCCGTTGGTTGAGCTGTTGCTAGGTAACAGAGGGAGACGGTGAGTCGCCATGGCAACGGCTGAGAAGATGAACGAGAGGTTTAAATCAGAGAGAAGATTCTACTCTTCCACTGTTTTTACTGTTTCTACTGTTCTACTGTTTCTACTCTTCCACTGTTTCAGTGTTTCTACTGTTCCAACTGTTCTACTGTTTCTACTCTTCCACTGTTTCAGTGTTTCTACTGTTTCAGTGTTTCTACTGTTCCACTGTTCCTACTGTTCTACTGTTTCTACTGTTTCTACTGTTCTACTGTTTCTACTCTTCCACTGTTTCAGTGTTTCTACTGTTTCTGTTTCTACGGTTTACACTGATTCTACTGATTCCTACTGTTCCACTGTTTCTACTGTTTCTATTGATTCTACTGATTCCACTGTTTCTACTGTTCCACTGTTCCTACTGTTCTACTGTTTCTACTCTTCCACTGTTTCAGTGTTTCTCTGTTTCTACTGTTTCTACTCTTCCACTGTTCTACGGTTTACACTGATTCTACTGATTCCTACTGTTCCACTGTTTCTACTGTTTCTATTGATTCTACTGTTTCTATTGATTCTACTGTTTCTATTGATTCTACTGTTTCTATTGATTCTACTGTTTCCACTGATTCCACTGTTTCTACTGTTCCACTGTTCCTACTGTTTCTACTGTTTCTACTCTTCCACTGTTTCAGTGTTTCTACTGTTTCAGTGTTTCTACTGTTCCACTGTTCCTACTGTTCTACTGTTTCTACTCTTCCACTGTTTCAGTGTTTCTACTGTTTCTGTTTCTACGGTTTACACTGATTCTACTGATTCCTACTGTTCCACTGTTTCTACTGTTTCTATTGATTCTACTGTTTCTATTGATTCTACTGTTTCTATTGATTCTACTGTTTCCACTGATTCCACTGTTTCTACTGTTCCACTGTTCCTACTGTTCTACTGTTTCTACTCTTCCACTGTTTCAGTGTTTCTACTGTTCTACTGTTTCAGTGTTTCTACTGTTCCTACTGTTTCTACTGTTCTACTCTTCCACTGTTTCTACTGTTTCTACTGTTTCACCGTTTCTACTCTTCCACTGTTCTACGGTTTACACTGATTCTACGGTTTACACTGATTCTACTGATTCCTACTGTTCCACTGTTTCTACTGTTTCTATTGATTCTACTGTTTCCACTGATTCCACTGTTTCTACTGTTCCTACTGTTTCTACTGTTCTACTGTTTCTACTCTTCCACTGTTTCAGTGTTTCTACTGTTTCACTGTTTCTACTCTTCCACTGTTCTACGGTTTACACTGATTCTACGGTTTACACTGATTCTACTGTTCCACTGTTTCTACTGTTTCTATTGATTATACTGTTTCCACTGATTCTACTGTTTCTATTGATTCTACTGTTTCCACTGATTCTACTGTTTCTATTGATTCTACTGTTTCCACTGATTCTACTGTTTCTATTGATTCTACTGTTTCTATTGATTCTACTGTTTCTATTGATTCTACTGTTTCCACTGATTCTACTGTTTCTATTGATTCTACTGTTTCTACTGTTTCTATTGATTCTACTGTTTCTATTGATTCTACTGTTTCCACTGTTTCTACTGATTCTACTGTTTCTATTGATTCTACTGTTTCTATTGATTCTACTGTTTCCACTGATTCTACTGTTTCTATTGATTCTACTGTTTCTATTGATTCTACTGTTTCTATTGATTCTACTGTTTACACTGATTCTACTGTTCCACTGTTTCTACTGTTTCTATTGATTCTACTGTTTCCACTGTTTCCACTGATTCTACTGTTTCTATTGATTCTACGGTTTCCACTGATTCTACTGTTTCTATTGATTCTACTGTTTCTACTGATTCTACTGTTTCTATTGATTCTACTGTTTCTATTGATTCTACTGTTTCTATTGATTCTACTGTTTCTATTGATTCTACTGTTTCTATTGATTCTACTGTTTACACTGATTCTACTGTTCCACTGTTTCTACTGTTTCTATTGATTCTACTGTTTCCACTGATTCTACTGTTTCTATTGATTCTACTGTTTCCACTGATTCTACTGTTTCTATTGATTCTACTGTTTCTATTGATTCTACTGTTTCTACTGATTCTACTGTTTCTATTGATTCTACTGTTTCTATTGATTCTACTGTTTCTATTGATTCTACTGTTTCGACTGTTCCAATGTTTCTACTGATTCTACAACAACACACAGCTCAATGTAACACCTCATGATAAAGTGAAGTGATGAAGCGGTGAAGTGGGAGAGGAATACGACATGAGGAAGAGTTTAAGTGATGATGAAGAGGAGGTGATGAAGAGGAGGAGGTGGTGAAGAGGAGGAGATGGTGAAGAGGAGGAGATGATGAAGAGGAGGAGGTGATGAAAAGGAGGAGTTGATGAAGAGGAGTTGATGAAGAGGAGGAGATGATGAAGAGGAGGAGGTGATGAAGAGGAGGTGATGTGGAGGAGGAGGTGATGAAAAGGAGGAGTTGATGAAGAGGAGGAGATGATGAAGAGGAGGAGGTGATGAAGAGGAGGAGGTGATGTGGAGGAGGTGATGAAGAGCAGCTCACCTGGAGTCCCAGACTCTGATTTTAGAGTCAAAGTGTCCACTGATCACTGAGTTCTCACAACAAACCAGATCACTGCAGTAAGACGACACTTCAACTACCTTCACACCTGGAGAGAGAGTTATTGATCAGTTATTGATCAGATATCAGTTATTGGTCAGTTATTAGTTAATGATTAGTTATTAGTTATTGATCAGATATCAGTTATTGATCAGTTATTAGTTAATGATTAGTTATTAGTTATTGATCAGATATCAGTTATTGATCAGTTATTGATTAGATATCAGTTATTGATCAGATATCAGTTATTAGTTAGTGATCAGTTATTGATCAGATATCAGTTAGTGATCAGTTATTGATCAGATATCAGTTATTGATTAGTTATTGTACAGATATCAGTTATTAGTTAGTGATCAGTTATTGATCAGATATCAGTTATTGATCACATATCAGTTATTGATTAGTTATTGATTAGTTATTAGTTAGTGATCAGTTATTGATCAGATATCAGTTATTGATCACATATCAGTTATTGATTAGTTATTAGTTATTGATTAGTTATTAGTTAGTGATCAGTTATTGATCAGATATCAGTTATTGATTAGTTATTGATCAGATATCAGTTATTTATAAGTTATTGATCAGATATCAGTTATTGATTAGTTATCGATTAGTTGTCGATTAGTTATTGATCAGATATCAGTTATTGGTCAGTTATTGATCAGATATCTGTTATTGATTAGTTATTAGTTAGTGATTAGTTATTGATCAGATATCAGTTATTGATCAGATATCAGTTAGTGATCAGTTATTGATCAGATATCAGTTATTGATCAGATATCCGTTATTGATCAGATATCAGTTATTGATCAGATATCAGTTATTGATCAGTTATTGATCAGATATCAGTTATTGATCAGTTATTGATCAGATATCAGTTATTTATTAGTTATGTATTAGTTATTGATTAGTTATCGATTAGTTATCGATTAGTTACTGATTAGTTATTGGTTAGTGATTGGTTATTGATCACATATCAGTTATTGATTAGTTATTGATTAGTTATTGATCAGATATCAGTTATTGATTAGATATTGATCACATATCAGTTATTGATCAGTTATTGATCAGATATCAGTTATTGATCAGTTATTAGTTAGTGATCAGTTATTGATTAGTTATTGATCAGATATCAGTTATTGATTAGTTGTTAGTTAGTGATCAGTTATTGATCAGATATCAGTTACTGATCAGATATAAGTTATTGATCAGTTATTAGTTAGTGATCAGATATCAGTTATTGATCAGTTATTGATCAGATATCAGTTATTGATTAGTTATTGATCAGATATCAGTTATTGATTAGTCATTGGTCAGATATCAGTTATTGATTAGTTATTGATCAGATATCAGTTATTGATTAGTCATTGATCAGATATCAGTTATTGATTGGTTATTGATCAGATATCAGTTATTGATCAGTTATTAGTTAGTAATCAGTTATTTATCAGATATCAGTTATTGATCCGTTATTGATCAGATATAAGTTATTGATCAGTTATTAGTTAGTGATCAGTTATTGATCAGATATCAGTTATTGATCAGTTATTGATCAGATATCAGTTATTGATTAGTTATTGATCATATATCAGTTATTGATCAGATATCAGTTATTGATCAGATATCAGTTATTGATCAGTTATTAGTTAGTGATCAGTTATTAGTTAGTGATCAGTCATTGATCAGATATCAGTTATTGAT